>MU619984.1:0-23574 GCA_025201785.1 Xylaria longipes
TATAATAATAATTATATATTTATTTATATTTAAAATAAAAAATAAATTTATTTATATATATTTATTTAATAATTAATCGCTGTTTATTTATACTAGAATGCTAGATATAGCCGCGTGTATATAACAAAAGCTAATAATTACAGGGGGGTTTTTTAAATAAAAAGGCAAAATTTCTTATTTAAGCAACTAAGAATTTCCCAGCCAAAATTTCAAACCAAAAAAACCTTTGTTTTACTTAGTTGTACTTTTTTCGCTAAAAACTTAAACATAGTTAATTAATTAAAAGCCTTTAAATAACTTATAGCAAGCTTATATTTAAATATTTAAAATTTAATAATTAAAAGTTTTATTAATTTTTATATTTTACCGCTAGCGAGCTTATTAATCGCTATAAAAAGCGCGATTATAATAACTGCTATATTTACTTTATTAAACAACTTTTTTTAATAAGAAAAAGACCTTATATTTAGGGCTCGCAGCCGCGATTTCTAGGACTATATAAACTTTAAAAATTAATCTCCCTGGCCTACAAGGTTAAAAGCGCCCGTTATTTTATAATACTTGCTAATTGCGAATATAAAGCTGCTTACGGCTATATTTATAAATCTTACGTTTGTTGGAAAGATTTATTTCTTTACTGCTAAAAATTATTACGCTTATACCTTAAAATAATATAAAGCTTATTGTATAAAAGCTATAAAGCTTATTAAATAAATATATAAATCGGTTTATATAAACTATTAATTAACTTATATAAAAGTTTATTAAATAATTAATTAATAGTATAATAATTTACGGGAGCTTAGTAGTATTATTTAATAAATGTTTAAATTTAAATATTTTAATAAATATAAATAGTTTATAGCTAAAACGATTAGCTACTACGTAACTAATTTTATTAAATGGACGGAGGAGTAGCTTAACAAAGTTATTAAATTATATACTAAAAATAATAACTTAAACTTTTTTAAGCTTATTACTAACTTAAAATAAGCTTTATAAAGTATTTATTTAAACTAGTATACAGCGTTTAAAAGCTAACATAGCGAGGCTATGTTAAATAAAACTTTATAATATTAAACTGTTGCTACCGCACTTTGTTAAAAAGCCGCTGCGCTAAGCGCTTTATATATGTTTAAAAAACGCTTATATAATAGTACGTTTATAATAAATAATTCGGATAAAGTTAAGCTTCTTAATAGCCTTAAAAAAAGTGTATATAAAAAGTTTAATAATAATAATAAAAAAAAAGATTATATAAATAAAAATAACAACAACTTTTATAAAGCGATTTTTTTACGTTTTTTTATTAAACGCCCTTGTATAAATATAAATATTAATAAAAAATATCCGATTTATTATAAAAAGCACCTAGCAACAAGCTGTTAGTATATTTTTTATAGGCTTTGTTTTAAAAAGTAAAAGCTCGACTTTATTTATAAAAAGATCGTTACGTCCTGTTTAAACAATAATAAAGTAGCTAAACGCGCTTAAAAAAGGGCTAAAAAACAACTAAAACTTTAAAAGGTAGCTACTTAAAAAAGTAACTACTTAAGGCCCGATTAACCGCGATAAATCTTATTATAGGTATAAAAATACTGTTAAAAGCTTTACGCAAAAAAAAAAACGCCTTTATGCGTGCTAAAAAGCCGCTATAAGTTTATAAATTTATTAATAAAAAAAAACGTTTTTATAAATAAAAAAAAAAAAAACGCCCTTAAGCCTGCTAACGGCGCTCATAAGCTTATACTGCTATAAATTTTATTATAAGTATAAAAATACTATTAAAGGCTTAAGCGAAAAAAAAAACGCCCCTGCGTGTTAAAAAGCTGCTATAAGCTTATATATAAAAAAAAAAAAGCCTTTAAGCTTATTAAACAGCGTTTATAAGTTTAAAATATAACTAAAATAAAAAATTACTTGTATTATAATTTAAAAATAAAAACAACTTTATAGTAGCTATTGCTTGAAAAAAAAGCTTCTTAGGCCTATTACTGGCCCTTATATACTACGTTTACCTCTGCTAAATAGCTTAAAAGTATAAGAATAAGCCCCTAAAGCGGCTATTCTTAAAAGGGTGTGTTAGATTTAGCACCTTGTTGTAAGTAGTAGTAAACTTACTTAGGTGGAGTTGGCCAACTAATAAGGGGTAGCATAGTAAAGATATTAGATACACACTTATTTTATATAAGGGATAAATATACATGCAATAGTAATAGCTATAAAAACCTAGACCTATACTTCTACAACAGTTAATTAATTAAGAGCTTTTAAATAACCTGTAGCAGGCTTACACTTAAATATTTAAAATTTAACACCAGCTAGCCTTCCTTTAATAAGCTTAAAAAAGCCTACTAAAAGCTTTAAACTATTATTATATAAATAAGCTATATAAATATTTTAATAACTTATTATTAAGCTAAAAAGTTAAAAACTTTAATAATAAAATAATAAAACCAGAAAAAAAAAGATTTTTATTATTAACTAAATTTATATATTAAAGATTTATTACTATAAATTATAATATTAAATTAATTAAAAAAACTAAACAATAAATAATAAATAATATATTATAAAAAACTTTAAAAATAATATAAAGATTTTAAAAAAATTTTATAATATAAATTTTAACTTTATTAAACTATTAATAAAACTAAATATATAATTAAATATAATATAAAAACATAATTTTAATAAACTATATTTAAATAATAATAAAATATAAATATAAAAAAAAACTTATAAAATATAAATATATATAAAATAATTTAATTTAAAAATATTTAATTAATATATAAAATAATTAATATAATAATTTAATTAAATAAAAGCTTTATAAAAAGCTATATTAATAAAAACTTAAAACAAAAATTCTTTTATTAAAAAATAATTAAACTATTTATTTAATTTTTAATTAAGTTTTTTAATTAAAGCTATATTTTATAAACAACTTATTTTTAAAACTAAAAAATAGTTATAGTTTAATAGCTTATATTAAGTTAGCTAGTAGTTTTACCCCGTATTAGCTATTATATTTAATATATTTACTACTAATTATTACTAACTGTTTATTAGCTGCTTTATACTTTATAAAGTGACCTTTTTTCTCACGGGCTATCACTTTACGGGCCACTTAAAATTTATAAAATTTAAAATATATAATCATTGTTAAAAAAGTGGATAAACTAGATTAAAATAGCCTAGCTTTAAGCTTTAATTTAAAGAAGCTTTTAATATTTTATAAAAAAATAAAATATATAATCCTTTTATTTTTTTAATTTAATTATAATTATATAAAATATTATTTTAAAAAGTTAAAGTTTTAATTTTTAAACTAAATTATAAAAGTGGAAATATTAGCTACAAATAAATTATTAAAATAAATAAAGTTAACAAATCTTAATCCTTTTATAAAAAATATTTAAAAAATAGGTTTTCTCCTAGCTATAATTTTAAATTATTTATATAAATAATATTTTATAAATATATTTAATTTTATTAATATATTTATATAAATAATATTTTATAAATATATTTAATTTCATTAATATATTTATATAAATTTTATTAATAAACCTGTTAACATAATGTTAAAAAACGAGAAATATTACATTATAAAACTAAATAAATAAAAAGAATAAAGTAAAAAACTAATAAAATAAAATTTATTATAAAATACTTTAATATTTAATATATTTAAAACTATAACATATATATTTAATTTATTAAAAATAATAAAAATATTAGCTTTTAATTTATAAATAGTTTATTATATTTATATTTATAATATAGTTTAATTAATATATATACTTTACTTTATTGCTTTTATAGCTTAGTTTTAAAATGGAGTATTTGCTGTTTTTACACTATGTTAATAGATTTACTAGTAAAATATATATAAATATGTTAATATAGTTAAATAAAACATAACTTTTAAACATAATTTAATTATAAATAAATAAATAAATTTTCAATTATTTTTTTAATATATATATATAATAAACTATATGTTTTTTAATATTAAAAAATAAACTAGGTTATTTTTAGTTATTTCTTTCACTTTTAAAACTAGGTTTAAAATATTAAAGTTTAACTTTATAAAACCTTTTATTTATTTACTTATAATTAAATTAACAAAATATTAGATTATTTATTTTATTTTCTATAAAATATTAAGGGCTTTTTAAATTAAAATTTAAATGTATGTTATTTTTAGCTATTTTATCCATTTTTATAACAAGGATTATATATTTTAAATTTTAGAAATTTTAAGTGGCCCGTGAAATAATAGCCCGCGAGAAAAAAAGTCATTTTATTTTATATATATAATTTACTTAGTATAAATATTTTATAGCTAAACTTTTTGCTTTTTTTTCCTTTTTTATTTATAAATTTTTATATAATATAACATATATTATTAAAGCTTTATCTTTATTAATATATAAATATAATAGTTTATAATAAAATATTTATAATATAAAAATAAAATAAATTTTAATATAATATTATAGTTTATGATATAAAAAGCAAGAAAATAATAATTATAATATAAATAATTAAATATAACGTTTTATTTATATTTTTATTAATTTATAATATTATATTTATATTAATATTACAATATATAATAATAATATAAAAATATATATATTGTTTAATTTATAGCTTAATTATAATATAATAAATATTTATAAATAAATTATTTAATTTATAACTTAACTATAATATAATAAATTTTTTAATTTAATTAAGCTTAGTTAATACGTTAATATTTTTAATAAAATATATAATTATATTAACTATAATATAATATAATATTTATTAAAATTTTTACTAAAAATATTAAAACAATTATTATTTAGTTTAAAAAAGTTAAACAAGTAATTAAATAATTAAATAGCTTTATTTTTAATAAAAAATAGCTAAACTAGTTTAAAGTGTTTAAATTAACAAAGTATATAATTATTTTATTATAAAAAAACTAACTTTTTTTTATTTTGCTTAAACTTTTTATCTTTTAAACTTTTTAATAAAAGTATTTATTTTATATACTTGTTTTAAAATAATATTAAATATTACTACTTAATTATATACACTATGTTTACTTTATAAGCAGTAAACCTCTAGCTATAAATATAAATAAGTAATTTATATTATATAAACCGTTATTTTAACCCCTTAAATCTAACAAATAGCACGACTAGTAATATTTATATTCGTTGTCTCGAAAATGTAGTTCTCGTATCACTTACTAGCTGGGGGCGTTCTCTTCGCTACTCTCGTTAGTGCTATCCCTACACCCGTGCCCGTGGGTAAGTTTGCTTGCAAACTCAATTGTATCGGCCGTTAGCACATTTAACAACTCACAAGACACCGCCGAGGTCATCGAATGGGCAAAAACCAACAACATTGAGATTCCTAACCTAGGGGATACCGCCAAACCTGACTGGAAGTCAACCCGCTGCACCCTAAGTACTGACTATATATTGCTATTTTACAGCGGCTGACACCTTGGCGGACTGGGCCAAGTCAAATGGCATCGATGTCTCCAACGAGGGAGGCAACCTTGTTCCCGCTCCCGGAGGTAAGACTGTGTGGTCTCACAGGAGTGCTTGAAGTGATCAATTACTGACGTATTAATACGCCCTCAGCGATCGACGCACTTGCTGCATGGGCGGAAGCCCATAACGTAGATGTCCCATCGGTGGGAGCCAACTTCGAAGGGGGTATGTACTACTGAGGTGTTCATTCACCGGCGACTTCGTGGCGAGCGGACGTAGCATTAAGGGGATTCGATTTATGCAGGGGTGGCGAATGTGAAGAGAGGAGCTTGCACACCCTTATATTTGGTAGGATTGCAAGTTTAGCTTGAATACAACCCAAAGATTGGTTTTAACTAGGTGTCTTATCTTGGTGACTATAATCAATTGATCTATATTGGCGGCAGGCTGAGTATGTGAGTCGACAAGTCGGCGGCCTAATGCGTATCGTTCACGTAGGATCTGTTCACGAGTTATCTAATTAACATGGTTAAGGATCGGGGATGCATGTCCACTTATCCACAATATCTAGGTATGCAGCAATTATGCCTCGAGTCTGGGACTCGAAACCTGTCAGTCAGCAACCTCTTCCTGGGAGAAGAACATTATTCTGGCATATGCGTCGAGCTATTATATATATAACCGACAATAGATCTCTAACTTCGCTTGACACGGCCCAAAAATCTACCTCCCCTTTGCCGTGATATTTTGCACATTATATCTCCTTCATTAGTCAGGATGAATCCTCGAGCTGGTTATAATAAGGTATCAGAAACCGACCGTGAGGTAGACTCCACGGAGCTTCTTATCCCAGCTACTTGCTCAGCACTGAATTCCAGAAAATTAATATTCCCGTTGGTTGCGCTGCTCATAGTGTCAACCCTCGTCACCTGGTATATCTCCATGCGACATGATAGCGAGAAAGCAAAGGCCATCGACGCCAGTCGCACTCTGTTCGGTAGGACCACAGTTACCCCAATTATGCCTTGGTAGCTTACCTCTCCTACAGCTGACCTAGCCTGGGACCATCCTTTCTCGCTACACTCGGAGAACCCGTATAACCAACACGATGAGAAGCTTCGTGATGCGGCGTGGGACGCCACCAACATCGATGATGGAATGGTTGCTCTGCCCCAGTCCTTCGCCAAGGAGAAAGGCCTCCCCGAGTCCCAGCCTTTTCCCTGGGATCGTAGAAAGGGAATATACTTGCTGAATGGGTACCATTCGTTGCATTGTGCCGTGCGTCTCCCTGTGCCCGACGCGATATCATGATAAGCTTACTAGTTGTAGAGAGCGGTTTACATCTCCCTGAGCGAGTTCAAGGCAGGCAAGCCGCAGTCGCGGCGGTGGGGGCATGTCATTCACTGTGTCGACCACCTACGACAGGAGGCGATATGCAACGCTGACGATACCCCGCGCTTCTCGACCGAGAGCGATATCCCTGTCACAGGACTGAACCAGGTGCGCAAATGCCGGAGCTGGGAAAAGCTTGAGGTGTGGGCACGGCAGTATCCTGCATGCTATCGTTACATCAATGCGACAAAATCCCTTAGTGAATTCCCTCAGGTCGAACGCTTCGTGTGGTGCCCAAAGGGCTCGCCATACATAAAAGAGGTCGAGAAGGTCTTTGGGCATATCGAGTGGGACGAAAATGGCTTTACGATATCGGAGCCATAGCTATTGTAGAAGCTCCGTTGGAATACATCGTCGTCTGCCCAGAGATAGCCGATCTTTTTCCCATAGTTACAGTTTCGTTATCAGAATATCACTCTGCGATATGCCACTGTGCGTCAAGTGAGACAATGTAGTAAGCCTGCGCTCTGACCGTTAATTTATATATAAATCCCTGCTTATGGTTCTTAATCTCCGACTGGACATACAGGACAGATAGGTAGTATGAACCGGGGGGGACGTAGGCTGCAGCAGAAACCAAGGCAGGCTAGAAGTTGGACTTAGAACGTAATAATAATAACGGTGTAATGGAACTGATTCCTGAAGGAATGGGATACTGCTGCGCGCAGATGCAGATGGATTAAGCGGTGAACTTAGCATTTTCTGTGATTGCTGAAGACTCGCTTAAAGTCGGCTCTGAAACGTTGGTTTGTAGTTGATATAGCCAATTAACCTAGATTGTTACGCGAGTAAGTGCTATTGTATTGCTTTACAGCCTGCTGAAGATAAGTAGGTAGTGTTATTGGTTGCTGAAAATGGGCACGAGGCCGTCTTACAGCTACTGCTTGCAACAGGAAAGGTCAACATCGACGCGAAAAATAAATATGGCAAGACGCCGCTGTTCCGGGCCACCATGAAAGGGCGCGAGGCCGTCGTAAAATTCCTGGAATGGCGCGGTGCTCATTCTATAATATACCGTAGCAGGTCAGGGGGTATTTCCAAAATTTACCAGACAGCCATGCAGAAAGCGTGTGAGCTGAAAATAGTTTTACAATAATAACTTTTAGTTAAAATTCTTGTGCGGCTAAAATTAATACAGGACGTTACTTTTATAATACTTAATCTTTTCCCTACGCTTCTATTTTTATTTATAGCAAAGATATAATTTTAGTTTCCAAACAATATTTTAATAAATCAAAGTAATTATTAAGCAGTTAAATCTTACACAATCAAAAAAGGTAGGATGTAAAAGGACCGTGATTTCCTCTTGCTTACCCTTGTCCTAGCAGCACAATCTAATACCAGAATAGTAAAACTACTTACTGAAGCCTGAACTTGGCAGTACGTCCCTATTCTACCTATCATTGAATTCTGCTGTGAACAACCATTGCCTCTGATTTCGATTCAAAGTTCAAAAGACTTGCTCCTCAAGTTCCTCAAGGCATTGGCGGGACTGCGAGGGTCAGTGTTCTAGGTAAGTTAGGTAACTGTGCTGCTGCATAATATATCATAACTAAACTTTTGCTTATCGTGTGCGGCCTGGCCTAAAACTGATTATTTGAATATGTCTTCATCCCAAGTACCCAGAATGCCACTCAATAGTATCGTGTCCGGGCCGTTTAACGGAAGCATCGCATCTAGTGCGGCCAGCCCGATGCCCGTCTGGTTTGGCGTTGACGGCAATGGCCAGTGAATAATACAATGACATATTACCAGCTTTCATCAAAGGCCAAGATGCTGATGCTCTAATCGTGAAAGCTTTCCCTGATTTGGCAGTTGGCCGTCCGATGTCTCGGCGTTTCCCGTCCAGCTAGATCATCTAGATAGTCTATCCCCCCGAAGTCTGGGTATATACCCTCCGCATCATTAGAAGCTTCAATGAGGTTCTTTACATACTATATTTACATGGGAATCAGAGCAATGACCCTATGATTGGGGGTCTGTTTTGGACCTGGGTCGTTAAAGCTTACTCCAACTCTTTCGATGTGTACTGGCTGGCTTCTCTTCCCAAGTCCTCCATGCCCCGGCGAATGTCGTCGTCAAAGTCACGACCCAGGGCAGTTAGTCTGTGGTCGATCCTCCGCGTCTGTCAGGCGCTTCTCGAGAACCGCGAGGCGAGCGTTGATCTGCGCAAGCTGTTCTACCACATCGGCGCTGGTCGTGTCCGTAGTCGAGCGCGGCGTATGATCGCGAGACGGGGCTTGGGCCAGGTGAAGCATATTCATAGTCGCGAGGCATTCCACCACAGTCGCGTCCAAAGTGTTATCGTCGGTGCTATACCGGATCGCGAGGAGATGTGCGCGGTCGGGGATCTCGGCTTTCCAGCTGCTGTCGTCGTCGCCCTTTGCGCACGCCCAAAACTTGGCTCTAGCAGTCTGGCACTTTTCTCGTACAGTCATCTGTCCCAGACATGCCGCGAACGGCTGGCCTTTTTTGGCCTTGGAAAAGATGTTCTCGATCACCTTGGCCACCTCGATGAATAGGGGGTCCTCCTCTTTCACCTCTTGAGCTAGCCGAATCATTGCTGTAAGACGGTGGCCTGTCTTGGCCTGTCCTGCGCTTAGTGATATCTGCGGGATCTCGTTCTTGTACGCATGCCACAGCTCTAGTGCCGTAGGTCCTTCGTTACCCTCGTGATGGTATTCGGCCTCGCCGTCGTTATTGGTTGTCGTATCAGCTTTGCCACTCTTTGCCCGGATAGTAGGGCCAGAGTCCATCTCGTCGAAACGGCGTTTCTTGCTAGCCGGCATACGTCCTTGGCCATCATCATCTCCCGAATTCTTGGGTGTCAGAAAACGGGGGTGACTAGCCTTCGTGATCTCGAGAAGTCCCATGTCGGCCGTATATGCTCTCTGCGAGCCGGCTCGCGAGCTGTTCGTATCATCACCGCCGCGCGTAAACGTGTTTGCGTTTCTGATCGTCTCCTCTTGATTTCGTTGCTCCGAGGTTAGCGTGGCGATCGGCGTTCGGTGCAGTTCCTCCAGATCGATGTCTTCGTCGTTATCTGCCTCGCTGCTCGCCAACGTGTCATCATCGCCGTCTCCGTTGCTGTAGCGGCGCGCCTCGCCCTCACGTAATATTGCCTCCTGGACGTCTTCGTTGTCTACTCCAAGTTCCTCATCAACCTCGACCTGTGTCCAATAACCCAACCAGCCATCTTTGTACTCGACGTCCGTGCAAGGGATGTAAAGGAGATAGGCCTGTTTTCTGTCGCCACTCAACGCCTCCACGCGCAATGCCACAAAGTTGGCCCAGGCCGCTTCCTCGCTCCTGCCCCAGGCAATTGGGAGGAAATAATCCATGGTCGGCATCGTGCAAACTGCTTGCTGCGGATCGTCTTATGAAGGGGAATGTTGATGTCACCGGGGCGTGTGAATTGGCTGTCTGGAGACTCGCCGTCGTCGCCCTCGGTGGGTTTGCGAGCAATGGTGAAGGCCTTTCAGTTCAAGGTTAGAAAACAGGTCTGCCAAGGCTAATGTGGGCGTGTGTGTCGACGAAGTACCAACCTGCTGGCAAGGACCGAGCCGTAGGAGAAAAGATTGCTGAGCTTAACAGAAGCGCGCGTTGGGGTTGACTGCTGACTCTCCGGCGATCTGCTGGTCTTCTGGTGAGAGGAGGGTAGGGGAGGGGAGAAGAAGAGCTGGTATCGTCGCGAGCTTCAATCAAAAAGAAATACCAACGTGTGTGAGGCGGCAAAAAGTAAGAAGGTGCTGTTATGCCGTCAAGAATTATTCGCTCTGTTTATTCAGTTTGATTATTCAAACATCATCATCAACCCCGTCGGCGCCGTCAAACAGGTACATAGCTACGGCCCTACCGCTCGCTGTTATTAACACGGACATAAGTATATTCATGGCAGCTAGCAAGGGATTTCCTACGCCAGCTGGACTACGTTCTTATATTGTTTTAGTCACTGAGATTCCTACCTCGACCTCCTTACTCCCCATCTCAGCCCGTTCCCACACGTATGATCCACATGCAGGTTTTTCATAGCTACGCCCGTCCAAATTACGTTGAGAGTGAAGTTCTGGCCCCTCCTATCCGCGTCTGATGCGATAACACGGTTCGTCCTAACAGAACTCTATAGCGTGGTTTAGAAAGCAGTCTCATCAGAGAAGGCAGATGAAGGGTTGGGATATAACCACCGGAAACGGATGAGACGAAAGGAAACGAGAACACATTTATCGTTTACTGCTGTAGCCGTTCTTCTCTTCATATCCGACATACATCGACCTAACCTTTGCTGGAAGAAACAATGCGTTGAAACCAGGGTAGTCACTTCGCAAAATCTTCCTTTGCCGTAACGACGCATTGCTGAGGCCATTGTACCTTGACAGACGTGTCCTCTGGTGAAAAGCTGTCCCGACGATGCACACCTCTCCTTCCATCGTACACTTATACAGCTTACCATCCCTAAAATAGACTAGCCTCCGGGTTCTTCATTACTCCGTACATTCTTGAGAGCCAACGAGTTCCTAGGCCTCGAGTTTAGAATGTCTCCTGGTCATCTACCACCTCTCCCTCGACAGGTATCTCGAAACCCTCTTCGGTCGAGTATAATATCGCCTGGATCTGCTTGATGAGGCCATCTTCCTGCTTCTCAATCTCGGGGTCGTCCTCCACAGCCTGCTGGATCAACAATTCAATGTCTCGCAATTTGCTGAAATAGAAGTCTCTCTCGCGTTCGAGGCCCACCACCGTCTCCTTAAGTGTGGCATTCTCCTGAAGGAGAGCCGCAGACGCCGCACCACCGCCTGCACCGGACTTGACACCCAGCCGGGGACCCGTGGTAGGGGTGGTGCCCCTCCGAGCGGCGGCAGCGCTGCCGGCCGCGGAGCCGGGACCGGACCGAGAGCCGGGACCGGAAGGTGGCAGGGTGCTTCCCTTCCTTCGCGCGACAGCATCGTAATCCCCTCCGGGGAAGTACTGGTCCCAGAACTTCTTGGTCCACTGCAGAAACTCGAGGTTGTCCTGCATTTTACACTTGGTCAAGGCTTCGACGGGGATGGGCTTGTCGACATGATGCTTGGTGAATGTGTCTACAACAAGTGGCACAGAGGCGTCAGCATAGGTATAGGCATAGGCATAGGCATAGGCATAGGCATAGGCATAGGCATAGGCGGGGGAGCGAGCCGATGCTGGAGGGGCGGTTGCGCTGACTTTGTAGGATCTTGAAGTTCTGGACATAGGCCCAGTCGCCATTCACATTGAATTTGACTCGCGACATGGGCACGTCGAGGAAGATGCTATCGAAAACCTGACACAAGGCAGCACTACATGTCAGAGGCAACGAGGTTAGCTAGGTTCCTGGATGAAGAAACGGAATGCGAACTCTTGGAGATCGGAGAATGTAGACGATGCGGCGCAGCAATGGAGGGAGTCATGCTTGCTAAGTAGAAGGGAATAGGAAGTTGGTGAAGAGGGGGGAAAGTGGGGAGAAGCATGAAAGTGAGGCAATCTGCAGGCCTGTGATGTCGTATTTTTGGTGGGGGAGGGGTCATGAAAACAAATAAATAAATAAGCAAGGGGGGGAGGAGGTGGAGGAGGAGGGGGGTTGTTCGCGATGGCGTGCATG
This sequence comes from Xylaria longipes, assembly GCA_025201785.1. Taxonomy (NCBI): domain Eukaryota; kingdom Fungi; phylum Ascomycota; class Sordariomycetes; order Xylariales; family Xylariaceae; genus Xylaria; species Xylaria longipes. The sequence goes on from MU619984.1 coordinate 12,508, forward strand.
GATTTTTTTTTCTCGTCCCGACTTACCCAGTCCCGCATTGTTCGACTTTGGTCATGTTGAGCTGCAAGAGGCTATTGAGCCATGCTACAAGCTCCTGTCTGCACGAGGCAGAATATGAGTCTGCGTCAGCTTGTGGTGGCGTTGGCGAATGCGCGAGGCCCGGCCTCCGATCGAGCGCCTTACCTTGATTCTCCCATGTTTGTGTTCTTGTCTCGTCTCGTCTCGTCTTGGCTCGTCTCTTCTCCTCTCTCGTCTGCAGGTCCGAGGAACGGGCGAACGGTAATGGACAACAGTGACGACGGGCACCGTAGGGGAACGCGAGTCGAGGGCGCCGTGGATGTCGGGGGTTATGGTAAGGGTATATGACGGGAGGCTTGAAATATCAATGTCGGGGGGAGGAGTCGGAAAGGGATGGCAAAGCTGGGAGCGGGTTATGTGAATGATTGATTGATTGATTGATTTAATGGCTGCGTCCACTACGGTTTGGCTTGGTTTTGGTCGGGAATCGGGCGCTTTGTTTGGTAGCAACGCCTGCGTAGTCGCCCAATCAACAACTGCGGGTGGGTGTACATGCCCCGGGCCCGCAGGTAGGTACAGTACCTACCTTAGGTACCTAGGCAGGTTAGCTACTTAACGGGTAGTGGCATAATTACCTACCTAGGTAAGTACTTACATACATACATACTTACATACCTACTATGTAGGTAGATTAGGTAGGTGAGGGATCGGGTTCTCGACGCACTTCACCGACGTCACAACTCTTACCTCGGTGGTGCTAATCTCGAAGTCTAGGTATACCTATACGAGTTACGATCAGAGTTCTGACGGTTATATGTAGTTTAGTCTTCTGAATGAAACCTGGCTTTGAATCTTGAATTGTTTCGATCTCTCCTTCTTCGCGTCGGCTTGTGCTAAGAGACACCAGTACGCCCAACTTCCTGATATCTACAAACTCATGCCCATCCTATATCGTCTACCTCTCCTACCTATATACACCCAAATTCTCTCCTTCGAATTATGTCCGTTGGGACTTGTTTTAACGACGCAGAGATCTACAGCCCACCCCCGCGCCCATATCGCCGATGAGCTGTTCTTCCCCCTGTCAGCACCAGCCGACTTTGCTCCATCGCTCCATATCCAATTAGACCCGACTTCTCCAACCACACTGGCGCCCCCCGGACGTTTCCTCGAGCGTTCGGTCCCCCGTCGCCGACTGAGCCTTGTCCGATACCTCTTCCCGCAGAGCCTGCGCAACCGATACCGTGAAGGCCTCATTAGCTTTCACCTCGACACCCTCCCCTACTATAAACGCCGTTTCCAGGGCCGAGTATACCGGTACATTGTCGAGCACCAGCGCCGTCGCCAAGAGCAGTCGCGGCTCGTCGATCACGCCTGGCGGCTGCTTCTGGGCCGGCCCGCGCGACGCGTAAAGCATGGGACCGCGACGCCCATCCGTGAAATGACGTCCGTGCCGGGGCTGGGCGTTGGGAGTGGCAACTATGGCGCCGACGGTGGCCGCGAGAGGGGCGCGAGGAGGCGCAAGCTGGCTGCTATGGCCGGTAGTGTCTATAGGGCCGGCGCCGTCGCCGTGAATGAGATCAAGGAATCGTACAATCAGACGAGGTCGACTGACATCGACACCCCTGAGATTTCCAAGATCACTATTCCTGGGTCCTTTCCCGACGTCGCCATCATCACAAAAGGGAATGAGCAGATGGTCTTGTTTCCCTCTTATGCCAAGCGGCACGTCAGGCAGAAGCCCAGGCAATTTGCCCATCCTGGCGGACCACCGCCGCCTTCGAGCATGGGCATGATGAACGAGCAGGAGTACTGGCGGCATGAGTGGGCCCGGTATGAAGACGAGACGGCCGTCGTAGATGTGGACGTACGAGGATGGATCTATAACCCCCATAGAGGTCCCATGACGCGGCGCAATCGAGTCCTCATTGGACTGGCGAGACAGCTCAGCGGCATTCCGGCCCCTAGAGTGCAGCTATCCGACAACGCGGCAACTTCCGGTTTGCCTTCTTCGGGCGTGCATCAGCAACCTGAGGACGAACGGGAAAGAGAGAGCATCGCGCGCGAGGCCCAGGAGATTGAGCGCAGGGGATGTGCCGAGGAAGAAGCCGCACAGCAGGGGGATTACAGCGAAAAACCTAAGGATGAGTCGTCTGAAGATGAAGGCGACAGGCGTGGGCAGCATTCGAGCAGAAGCCCGACACCAGCGGCCAGGTCATCCACACTCCCCATGCCTGCGAGGACGCATACGGCTGGAAATTCTGCTCTCAGCGACGTAGAACTAGCCGCTGCCAATGCGAATCTAATGGCGCGAATCGGGCCCTTTCTGACAACCCCTTTAGTCGAGGCGCGTATCACACTATTCTTCTACAATGACACCCAGTCTCAATCGCGCACGGTGATGACTGACGATTCGGGCCACTTTATCGTCCGGGCAGCACTCGACTTCGTACCTACACATGTCCGAGTCTTAGCAAACGAAGATTTTTCCTGCACGGAGCCCGTACAGGTGATCGAGCCTCGTGGCGTCAGCCTAATCAGTGATATTGATGATACTATCAAGCGCTCGAATATAGCCCTGGGGGCTAAAGAAATCTTCCGCAACACTTTTGTGCGTGAGCTCAAAGATCTAACAATTAACGGCGTAAAAGATTGGTATAACGGCCTACACGACATGGGTGTAAAAATACACTACTGCTCCAACAGTCCCTGGCAACTCTACCCAGTCCTTGCTACCTACTTCAAGCTTGCTGGTCTGCCACCCGGCTCGTTGCACTTGAAACGATACACCGGCATGCTTCAGGGGATTTTTGAGCCTGTAGCAGAACGAAAGAAGGGCACGCTGGAGAAGATCATGAATGACTTTCCAGAAAGGAAATTCCTCCTCGTCGGAGATAGTGGAGAAGCTGATCTGGAGGTGTATACTGAGCTTGCCATCGCCAATCCCGGCCGAATCAAAGGGATCTTCATTCGAGACGTCACCACGCCGGAACAGCCAGGGTACTTCGACTCAGCGTACAATACTGGCGAAAGCCGCCGTGTCTCGAGAGCCAGACAGCGCCAACGGAATCAAGAGCCCAAGGGCAGTTTAGAAGATGACCCAAGGGGCAGGCCAGCCCTACCTCCACGTGATGCACCTGCGTGCAAGAACAACAGTCCAGCCATGGACGACTTGATAGACCTCTCAGAAGAACCAACACCATTATACCGTGCCGAAACGGGAAACGCCCTGCCTAGCGTAGAGCAGAAATTAAAACAAGAGGCGCAAACCACAACTCTGCAGGGCCGCAAGCCCCCTCCCATACCAGCGAAGCCATCCGCCCTACAGAACGCTACGATGATCCCAACCCTATCTACAAGACACACCAATCCCAACGGCCAAAAGATTACTCCCTCCCCGCCCTTACCCCGCCGGTCGTTGCCGGGCTCAGAACCATTCACAAGAACCCCTTCCCTCCACCCTTTATCACAAATCCACAATTCCTCCGAGCAGACGCTGGGACTCCCATCCAGCAGCCCAAGCCGCTCCAGTAAGCCAGTCGAAGGTCTGAAATCAAACAGCGCTCCACCTCCACCTCCACCCCGTCGTCGTGGCACGCCCTCCAGCATCACCAGTCCAAGCCCGCGCCTAATGCCCAGTACACGACGAACAGGAGACTCGGATATCGGCTTCGATCCTTTGCTTAGCAACGCGGTAAGGGGTAGTAGTACTAACGGTACCGGGACCACGACGCCCTCAAGTACGGGCGGGAGTCCTAACCAAGGGCCCTTGAACAAGAAGCTGGAGCTGTGGCGACGTCGACTAGAGCGGGCGCAGGATACTCTTAGCCAGCACGGCGTGCCGCTTTATACGTGGCGTCGCGGCGAGGACGTTGTCGTCGAGGCTATGGGCATTGTTGAAGAAGCTATGAGGGAGTTAAGGGTAAGGGAGCGTGGGCCATAGTTGCGGCGAGAATGGCAGGAAACACAGGGCAGCAAGGGACATGGAATGAGGGTAAAATGGCAGATGGGTCTCTAGCGCTACTTAAAGTATATAAAGGAAAATACGATTACTGTTTTCCTAGATGGTACAAAATTCCAACTACGTGATGATTTATTCCGAAGCACGCCCGTCCATCGGTATGTTGTGAAGTTGGACTTCGTGTGAAAAATGTGTCAACTCGACAATATTCAAGTATATCTTTGTCGATCTCTGTTTTTTCTTCTTCTTGGTATACACAAGTGAGTAGCCTACAATTCGATCGTATTCGTATCGATCTGGATATAACGTCACTTCCTAACCTCGCAAAACTCTACCGCTTGCTTATTTTCTCCTTTCAGATACTTCGTCTCATCTCCTTTTCCCGGCAGTTTTAGCTTTAGCCTTAACCCCAGCACTGAGAGCCCCTTTCCTGCCCTTAGCTATACCTTTATCCTTGGTAAAATTCAAAACGGCGCCCTTTCCCGCGCGTTCAGCTGCACCCTTCTTCCACATCCGCCCGCCTCCCTCGGCATCCTCTTTCCGCGCAGCCCGAGCATCCAGTTTCTTTTTATCCTTCCCACTGAGTTTTCCGCCGCCTTTCTTCTTGAGCGAATCCCTCAACCCATTCAACTCGGCGTGTCCCGCTTCCTTCGCTGCCTTCTTGTCCGCCTGGGTTTCGAACCAAGTGCGTTTCGGCCGGCCTTTGATCTCATCTTCGTGCATGACCATGTTCTCGCCTTTACGAATCTGCATCTCGGCCTGCGCGAGCTGGCGCTCCTCCTTCTCTTCCCGCGCAATGGCAACAATCTCGTCTTCTAATTCATCAATGCGTGCCTGCCACTCGTCTGCATCTTTGGGCTCAATGATGAGACTGCTGATCTTGGCACCTTGTGACTTCCCCGCCTTGACGACCGCCTTGATGACCTTGCGGTCTGGTTCGGCCGCCAGCGTAATGGCTACGCCGGAGCGGCCTGCTCTGGCCGTACGCCCGACGCGATGCACATAGATCTCGAGTGTTTGAGGGCCCTCGTAGTTGATGACAGTGTCGATGCCCTTGATGTCGAGTCCGCGGGAGGCTAAGTCGGTGGCCAAGAGGAAATTGACCTTGCCATCACGGAATGATTCAACGCTTGCAATGCGCTATGTATTATATTAGCCAGACGGATCAAGATATACCAGTCAATACTTCGATTATGGAGACGTCAGCAGACATACCTGGTTCTGGTTCATACTACCGTGAAGTTCGGCGCAGGATAGGTTGAACAAGGCGAAGATAATCCGAGCCCTGTGCGCATCTTTCTTCTGCCGGAAGAAGATGACGACGCGTTCCGTATGCATCATCTTGCAAATATGAACGAGGTATCCCATCCGCTTCTCCTCTCTCCCAGGTCGTAACCTGACAAACTTTTGCTCGAGCTGGTCCACAGTCTTCCTCTGCGAATCCACCATCACTCGCACAGGTTTGTTCAGCCCCGCGCGGACAAGACGGTCGACGGATGAAGTCATCGTAGCCGAGAAGAGCATGGTCTGCCGGGACTTGGGTAGTGTCGTCAAGATCTCATTCAATTCATCGGCGAATCCGTCCTCCAGCATTCGATCGGCTTCATCGAGAACAAGAATCTCGACAGTATCTGTAGCAAAGCTAGCCGAGTTACGCATGTGGTCGATGAATCGTCCAGGCGTGGCAATGATGACGTCGGGTCTCAAGCGCAGCTCTGCCTCTTGAACCTTCAGGCTTAGGCCGCCAACTGCCAGGCAGAACTTGATGTCCGTATGGCTAGCCAGCTTAGTGGCGACGGAATGACATTGAATGGCCAGTTCTCGTGTCGGTGCCATGATAACCACGCGACTGGTAGGTATCTTGTTCGGCCTGTAGAGTAACCGTTCCAGTATAGGCACCACGAACGCAGCTGTCTTCCCCGAACCCGTCACAGCACCGCCAACCAAGTCCCTGCCTTCTAATGCCAGCGGTATCGTCTTGGCTTGGATGGGAGTAGGGTTATTGAAGCCGATGGCATTCAGGCCTCGAAGTATAGGACGGGAGAGCGACATGGTCTGAAAGGATGATTTCGCGCTTTGCTTCGTCGATGTCTCGTCCTCGGGTGCGAAGAAGGCTGCTCGCTTGGCAGCCTCCTCGGGATCTTCCTCATCGTATGTTGCATCGGACTGGTCCATATCGTCGGGATGATCAACAGGTGTCGCGGCGGAGTCGGTGTCGGATGCCGCATCGTCGTCATCCTCCACATCCCGTACCTCTTCCTCTCCTTCTTCGTAGGCGGTCTCGTCTCCCGACTCATCGTCAGAAGCGGCGCCCATACCGAAGCCATCTTCGGCCAGCACCTCGTCGTCGTCGTCGTCGAGATCTATGTCTGCATCCACGTCGGGCTCGTGTTCCAGTTCGGCCTCGACAGGGTTGCCCGCATCGCCCCTCCGCCTGCGAATTATTTCGTCGACATCGACAACCTTCTTCTGGCCGCCACTGTTCAAGGCCTTGCGCGCCCCTTCAAAGCCCCAGCCCTCGAAGTCTTCGGCCCTGAAGTCGGTAGTCTTGTCGTCGACAAACTCGAATTCAGAGTCCATGGCGCCGTCATCCTCGACCTTCTTGCCCCAGACGCCATCCTCATCGACGCCGTCATCGGCCGGGGCGCTCTTCCTGTGTTTCTTGGACTTCTTTTTCGGCGGGGTTGGCTCGATTACTTCTTCGTCGACAGGAATGTCGTCATTGTCTGACAGGGTATATATGAAATCATCCGCTTTCCTCTTTGAAGCCATGATGAAGGAGGGCTTGATGAACTAGAGAGGTAACGATATCACAGCCACACGAATTGACTGGCCCAATTGAAACAAGAGAGGAAAATCTCCAAATTATTTCCTTTTTGCCCGGGCGGTGAAAGCTAGATGTCCCGCATTACGGAGACTCGCCGCGGCAGGGACCGGGGGGAGGGACCCACTCCCACTTTACAGGTGGTAGGTACAGAGGTATACTTACTTATAGGTAGGTACCAGGTAGGTACAGGTGTGAAGGACGGTACCTAATGGTGTAGCGCCACGCTAAGTACCTAGGGCAGGGAACCTTTGGTGGGAATTGTTTTATACAGTAAATCTCCGTATGTACTTGCTGAACAGGGGTTGTTGAGTGGCAAAAATGCTTCGAGACTGATCAACAGCTAGGTATTTTTCTACCCGAATTGTATAGCAGCCTTGTGATTAACAATACCTACCTACCTAGGTACTTAGGTACTGTAGGTGCTCAGGTTGCTTTGCTAGATTTAGCGCGGCACTACACCATTACCAGCCGCACACCGGTAGGAAGTACCCAGGGAAGTATCCACCCGAGGTGTACAATGGTACAGTGTGTACTGTACCTATTCCAGCGCCTTGCAACCATCGCTCCATCTCCAATCATATGCCCTTCCGTCACGGGCACCGATTCTAAACACAACTTGAGGCTGAGACAGACGTACTACCTACCTACTGTACACTACTGACGCCTCTTCTTCGTCTCCTCCTCACCTCTGATAATGCACAGCACAATAACAAGGGCCATAGCAACAACCCGCCCTGTCGTCCCTCGCTCGTCTATTCAATACGCACAAGCACAGGCGCAAGCACAAGCACAAGAAGCACAAGCACAAACAAACGCCTCGTGGTAGACTCTTTACCTGCGAAATGGTGGCGGCCGTGGTGCTGCTATAGCGGTGTGCCATTCCTGCCCATGCGGATTAAATGTACGGCATACTCACCGCCCCGGCCAGCCTTGTATTGCTGTCCATTCCCCGGGGTTTCCTGGTTAATGACTTGACTTGACACGAGCCCTTCAATGACTAACTTGCGCCTGCACTAGGACCCAGTTATCCCAGAAACATCCTCCCGAAATACTACATAGTACATAGTATGGCCGAGAACCCTGACTCGGATTCCCTAAGCCCATACGGTTCCTTCCCTGGCCCGCGGGTTCCTTTCGACTACATTGCCATATTCGAGGACCTTCCATCTGATGTTAGTTCCATCCTAGCAGACACCGACGACGACGAAGACGACGAAAATGATACTAGCATAGACGAGGAGGAAGAGGAAGAGGACGACGACGACAACAACGACGACGAAAGTGTAGACGGTGAAGACGACGACGACGACGACGACGACGACGACGACTTTGACAATTTTGACTGGGACATGAGAGAGGGTGACTTCGACGAGGTCGGATTTCTAGTGGACGCCGAGGACCATCCGAGAGTGGACGATTACCCTGACTTTGCTGACAACGACCCTCTCGCCCTGCATCACGCTCTCCTCCACCTCGCACAGGATCGCTGGGGATTACGTCCACAGTCGCTCGTCATGGATCAACCTCACGGCGGTGCGGCTGCGCGGGCCAGGGCGCAGAGAGACCAGCTAGTGCAGGTCGAGGTGGCAGGCCGAGGAAATGTTGCCGGAGCCGGTGCTAGTGCTAGAGGTGCTCCTCCCGCTGCGGGCAGTCAGCGAAGACCGAGACAGCTGCCTCCCGACGTCATCGATCTGACAGGCGACGACGACGTAGAAATGCCAGCGCGCCCGAACCCTGCTAGCCAGCCTGCACGATCTGTGCCACAGGGGCAGTCGGAGAACCAGCGAAGGCTGCGTTCGCAGACTCAGAACGCCCCTCCCCGATTAAATCGAAGTGACGGCAACTACGTCGACGACCAACACGTCATCATCCTCTCAAGCTCCGACGACGAGGACCAACCCCTGCGCGCCTCCCCGAGACGAAACGAACACAACAGCCATCCCCATCGCCATAATGTAAACAACAGCAACAACAACAACAACAACAACAACAACGCCGGCCGTAGCGCTAGAATCGCTAGGGTGTTGGGTGACCAGCCTCGACAGCCCGGCCCGGCACCTGCACCGGCTGCACCAGCGCAACCCGAAAATACCAACCACGGCCGCCTACGCCCCTTCTCACAACTCATGCAGCTGCAGAACATCCCGCTCTTCCAGTTTTTGAGTAACCGCTCCATCATGGCCAACCGCAATGCCGGCCGCGATGACGATCTCGTCATCACTGGCGAACGCAATATTGGCAATCTCCCCAACCACAACCCCGCCCCCGCACATGCCGCGAATCCATTGCTCGGGCTTGGTCAGATACAGCTCGACTATGCCGCCGCCCATCATTTTCCTCTCATGCCACCTGTCGGACCTGCCGGACCGCCCGCTGCCGGCGCCGCTGCCGGTCCTCACAGACCGGTCCACGAACCCCCGGCGCCGGCCAGACCTGGATTTACTCGAGATACTGGCGAGGATGTAATCGCCATCTGTCCGAGCTGTGACCAAGAGTTGGCATACGATCCCCAAGGTGACGACGGCGCTCCTCCCACACCAGTGAAGAAACCCCGTTCCAAGAAAGCCATGGCCGAACATCACTTCTGGGCTGTCAAGGCTTGTGGTCACGTAAGCTGATACATTCATCTCTTTGTATGCAAGCCGCAGTGCTGACATGAGTTTCTAGGTTTACTGCAAACGATGCTTCGATAATCGTCGACCTTCCTCCCGAAATCCGGCTCACGTGAGCTTCCGCCATGGTGGCGAAGGAGGCAAAAAGCTGCTGTGCGCGGTCGAGGACTGCGACTCGGAGGTCACTGCTAAGACGGCCTGGGTGGGCATATTCATGTAATAAGCGGAAGCGGGAACGCGATGTTTTCTTCTTCTTCATAATCCTGGTTACGCAATGGCTTCCTGGCTTGGCTTGTTTTCCTTCATCGATGCATTGCATGGCGTTGAGGGCTGGGCGGCACTACTTGCGGTTCGGCATGGCATGGTATGGCATGGTACCGTCTGGGCTGGAGCGAATACGGTGGGATACAATGGATTTAGTGATTTCCGTAAGCTACGGTATTTTTCAAGGACATGACAATCTAGCGGGCACTGTTCACGTGGATCGAGGACCGGCTGGCTGACCTGGGCGGGCGGGCGGGCTGCGAAAATGGTGCTGGGTTTACCTCGACGAATATGTGGAGACTAGTGTATAACATGTTATTAATGACTATATTGCTAGTATCCTTCATACTATGTATATTCCGTGCTGTTCTTCCAGGAATTTCGTGGCTAGTGGTGCGGTTTCAAGGTTAGGAATAGGATCCCTTGTAGGCTAAGGAGGGTAAGGCGAGATGGAGAGCAAGGTTACTCAGATCGCGTGAAGAATGGGTAGAGGAGATGGAGATTATAAAAAGCCCTCTTCTGAGTATCATGAGGCAGCTTTGATATTAGGTACCTATGCTTATTACGCTGGACCTGACAAAAAGGCACGTTGTATCGATATAGAATCGCCATCAACACGATGACTCGACGTCTATTATTCCTACTATTTATCATTCATATTGCATGGTTGATGTGTATACAAATTAATCAGTGCGGTCAGTTAGCTGTACAGCATAGGTATGAATCACGAGTTGCCTACCCCGGTAGTTGTCACGCTGTGTTTATTCTTGCATGGCGTACCCATCTATCCATTCGGCACCTTTCCTTTTAAATATCATCCGTGCGCAAGCTACTGTTAGTAGCCTTGCAGGTATACTACCTAAAACCTTAATAAACGCTAGTTTTAGCGTAATTTTTATAAAATATTAAAGGCTTAATTAGTAATAATTTTTATATAACGTGTAAAAATTATATTAATATAAAACTTTATAATATTATTATATTTAACTATAATTTTTAAAAATATATATATAAAAATAATAATTATTAATATATTATTAAAAGCTAACTTATAACTTTTTAAATAAATAAAACTTTATATTATTAACTTATTTTTAAAACTAAAAATAACTAAAAAAAATAATAATATAAAAACCTTGTTTTAAAATATATTTATTAAATAATATATTAAAATTAACTAAAAAAATAAAATTTAAAAAAAAGTTATTATAATATTAGTAATAATATTTAATAAATTTATCCGTTTATTTAAAAAAAATATTTAAACTAGTTATAAATAAATAGCTTAAGATTATATTAAAATTTTAAAATAATATTTTAATATATTAGTTTATATATAATTAAAAAATAATATAATAATATTTTTATATTTAATAAATATATAA
>MU619985.1:0-23279 GCA_025201785.1 Xylaria longipes
TTAATTAATTAAAATATATTATTTTATAATAATAAAAAATATAAAGTTTATAATATTAGCTTTAATATTTATAATAAATATATTTTAATTATATACCGTTTTAAAAATAATAATATTAAATAAAAAATTTTAGTTTATTTTATATTTTTAAAAAAAACTTAATTATTAATTAAATATTTTATTTAATATATTAATAATATATTATTTTAAAACTAACAGCTAAATAAAAATAATTAACGTTATAATAAAATAATATTTTAAAAGCTATTATAATTATTATTAAAATAATTAAATAAATTATATTTCTTTAGTTAAATTTATAACTAATAATTAAATATTAAAAATAATAAAGCTTAATTTTTTTTTTATAAATTATCATTAATATTTTATTATAAAAGTTAAACTTATTAAAAATATTTTTAATATAATAATAAAAGCTTAATATAAAAAGTTTTTTATTATAAATAATATAATAAATAAAATTTAAAAAATAATAAATAAAACTAAACTATTTATAATAAAAGCTTAAAAATAATACGTTAAAACGTTAAATAAACGTTATTTTAATTTTATTAAATATAAACTAAAAACTAAAATTTAAATTAATATAAAAAGTTTAAAAATTAACTAGCTAGTTTTAAAACTAGCAGCTAAATAAATAAGCTTTTTTAAAATAATTAAAATATATAAATAAACTATAATAATTAAGTTATTAAAGTAGTATAAAATTTTTTAAGTTTTTTATATATTATTAATTTAATTTATTAATAATAATATATTAAAATAAAACTAATATAATAATAATTATAATAAATAAATAAATAAAATAATAGTTTAAAATAATAATAATAATAAAAAACTTAAATAAATTTTTAATAAAATTTTTAACTTAAAAAAAATATTTTTTAAAAGTTTTATATATAAAATTAAATAGTTTGTTTTTTATGAACTAATTTAAAAACTAGTAATAAATATATAAAAAACTAATAATAATTTTATAATATTTTATTATATAAATTTTAAAAAACTTAAACTTTTTAAAAAAATTATAATATTATTATAAATTAAATAATTAGTTATAATTATATATATATATATATAAATATTATAAATTAAAAAATTAAATAAAAAACTGTTATAGCCCAAGCGCTGTGTGTGGCTAGGCTAGTGTAGCTAGGCTAGGGTAGCTAGTAGTCCATACGGGGGCTACAGTATTTACTGGCTAGTATTCACTGGGCAACTACTGCTGTAGTGAATACCTTCGCGGGCTATATATCTAGGTGTAGATTCCTATACCTATTACGCTTTTTTTTCTTTTTTTTCTTATATAGAATATTAGCTTTTAATAATAAGTAAATTAAGTGTTTAAACCTGCTGCTTTTATTATATCCATTATAAAAACTATTTAAAAAATAATAAAAATTAATTAATAAATAAATAAATAAAAAATAAAAACTAATAAAATTATTATTTATATATTTAAAAATAAAATTTTTTTTTTTAATTATAATTATTATTATATTATTAAATTATTTAAATATTAAAAAAAACCATTTTAAAATTATATTAAAATTATTATTAATAAAACTATTAAAACTTTTTTAAAAAATAAGCTTATTTTATAAATAATAATTAATAAAATAATAATAAAAAAACTTAAAATTATTTAAAAAATTTAATTATATTATTAAACTAAAATAAAAAAAATTTTTAATGAATTATTAAATAATTAATTTAATATTTTTAACAAAAAAATAAAATAATTATTTATTTTTTTAAATAGCTATATTTTTTACTGTTTTATAATAAAAATAAAACTAAAATATAAAAATAAATTAATAATATTATATTAAATATTTATAATAAAATTATTAATTTTTTTTAAAAATTAATAATAACTTAAAAATAGCTTAATAAAAAAATATATAGCTTTAATTTTTTTAAATTTTATAAAAAAATAACTTTTATAAATCTTTTTTTTTATATTTTTAAAAAAATAAATAAAGTTTAAAATAAACTTAATAAAAATATAATAAAAATTTAGTTTATAAAAATAATTTTAAACTAGTTTTTTTTTTTTTTTTTTAATTTTAATAATTTTATTTATTTAAACTTTAAAAACTTAAGCTAAAAGTATTATTAAGTTAATAATATTATTAAATATAACCAGCGTAGTTTAAAAAATTAAAGTTTAAATTTAATAAAAATATAATATAAAAGTATAAAAAAAAATTTAATTTATTGCTTTATAAATATTTTTATAATAAATATATTAATTATATTAAATAGTTTTATTATTATTAAAAATATAAAAAATATATAAAAAATCGGCTTTTTAAGCTGCTTTATTATTTTTATAATATTTTATTAATTAAATATAAAAATAATAAAAATAAAAGTTTTTTTTTATAAAAAAATAATATAAATTAATATAATAACTAGCAAAAAAAACAAAAAAATAAAAAAACGTTAAAATAATAATTTTTAACAAAAAAAAACAATAAAATAACAGCAAAAAATAAACTAATAAACTATAAAAAAAAAATTAAAAAAAGAAAAACAGTTTAAAAAAAAAAAACCTATTTATAATAATATAAATAAAACGTATTATTATAAACGCGTTAATATAATAATACTGCTACGCTTTTATAATAATAAATTTAATAATAAGTTTTATTTATATTTAAATACTTATAGCTATAATTAGCTATAATTTAAAAAATAAAATATTATTTTAAAATATTATAAAATAACCTTTAAAAACTAAAAATACTAAGCATAAGCTTATAACCTGTATATATATAATAATTAAACAATTTTTACTATATAAATAAAAGTTTTCCTTTTTTATATAATAATAATAAATTAATATTAAAACAACCAGCAGGCAGGACTATAACATTTAATTCTATTATAATTAGAATATACTTTGCTAACTCACCTTTTGTTTCTTCTACCCTATCCTTTCCTAAGTAGATGCTAGCCCCTGAGAATGCGACTCACTTTGCATCTATTTATTGACGCAGCAGAATGCTTATTGAATTGTCTCAATATTTGAAGGGAATAATTCACATCCTACCTCATTGAGGCTTGCCAGGAACCGATGACACATTCTATGCAGCGTACCTCGCCGTGAATATTGACCCGCCTCTCTGTGTAGATGGTAGTACCAAGAGTTTAGGAGAAGTATCCTATTCATACCACCTATAAGGACATTTCCCTTGAGGGCTGGTTGAACTGGGTATTGTACTGCAGGCTTCAGTAGCGAGATCCCGCGACTCACAGCACTGGAATCTCAACCCCCCCTCCTACCTTCGGAATTTTCACCTAACCTCAGTGTTTGCCGTTACTCTCCGTCGCTACGCGAGACCCGTCAAACACGACTATGTTTGTTGCACAAAACCCTTGGCCAGAATAAACGAGCACAGGTTCCGGCAGTTCTAGGACGAGTATTCAGTGTTCACCCTCCTGAGCTTCGAGAATAGCAACCCCCAACTATCGATCCTGCTGCCTTTCAAATTTTTGCTTCTGCCAAGAACTTTCTCTCGAAGCACTAGCGCCAGAAAATGGCATGGTGAAGTGGTGTAGACATTTGACTAATGGAGATGGGCAGCTTAACTGCTAGGGGTATAAAAATTGGTCGAATTACTGGCTACTCGCTCTTTACTTTCGAAACCTTTTGCTTTTTTGAGTCCTGTTACACGCAGTTAAAGAAATTCGCTTTTGTTATGGGTGGTTTATATGTATGTGAAAACACATAGGTAGACCTATCTTTACGTACATGGGTAGCAATTGGTGCAATCCCTGGCTGCAAGGGGTGATTTTCGTGATTGTATGTTCTGGTAGCCCAATGAATGTCGATCGCGTTCATGTACAACTAGTTAGAATGTCTTTCGTAGAAGTTCCGGGCAAACCCCTTCTATTGAGAACTAAGGGTCTCATGCTGATGCTGTCTTTCGCGCATTGCACCGGCTGTTGGCGGAACTATTCAAACCAACAGTCGGGTACCTTGGCATCTCTATTTGAAACCAACAACTAAATCAAGCTAGTCTTGGTCAGGAGATGCTCAATGACGCTGAGAAGCGTTCAAAAGCCACACGACGAGCTGCCAAAGATTCGTAAAGCTTCCACTGCTTCTACTTCTGGGATGGGCAACTCAGTTTAATATTAACACTATTTAAACTATAACATATAGCTTAATCGCGAAATAAGCTTATAATAAGAAAAACAATATGAAAAATAGGTTAATTATAAAATAAACAATTCTTTATATTTAATACTTGTATGATAGGTGCCTTAAATATGGCCATGGCTGGCGTTGTAGCGAGGAAGCGTTCGGACAAGAGTTGAGGGAAGGCACAGTGGAACACCTGAACCTTAACTGTACTATAAGACTTAATCTCACACCCTTCCCCGCTCCATAGTCTCCAACTCGAATACCGGTACATCTCAGTTCTACCCTTGTCTCTTTACAAGGAACTAGGTACGATTTTATGGAGACTACAGTATGTCCACTCGGTGTGGAAATAAGCTATTCAGATGGATGATTCACACTGTGCGTGTGCCTAGGTACCTAGTATCATCCCCCTCTTCCCCATCTTCCCCGCAACACTATTCGTAGTATCATTTCAAACAATTCAGTGCCTCCGACGGGGTGTCGTGCGATTAACTTAGCAAGGTGGATTTAAACCAGTGCTTATAAAGGTAATCTTCTCAGAGCAGTTTAAGTGATCTGTGTTGATACGTAAAATCTGGCCCATCTATATACTGTACTACGGATGGTCACGAGTAGCTCATCTAGTGTCACTGCATCAAGGGCCACTATGTCAGATTAAGCTGATTGTACTATCGAACGTCATGCTCCATTACGAGTCTTCTCGTGCCGCAGGCCCAAAAGACGTAGCTGGGATCATTCAGTTCATTGAGAATGGTGGATTGCCGGAGACGAGGTGGTCGATGAGTGAACTCCAGATATTGCGGGGTTACGTGAGCGCATGGCCACACTGGAACACGCCGCTGCATCGAATGGTAGCTACGAAACAACGAGATGGCATCAATTATCTTCTTGACCATGGCGCAGATGTCCATTTTCTTAACTCTCTAGGACGAACACCATTGCAGGAGGCGACCCGTCTCGGGTATTATGAAGGCGTTGAGTTGCTCCTCGCTCGTGGTGCGGATCCTAACATGTTTAGTCAAGGTCGAACCGCTGGTCACGAGATAGGGGATTATGACAAACCAGCGGATAAGGGCGAGTATGTTCTACCTATAAATGAAGCTCTCAGAAATGGTGATGCTCGAATGGTTCGGATCCTGGCCGGTGCCGGTGCCGATATCAATAAACCTTCGGACGGCTGGCTACCTCTCGACCTAGCACTAATTGATCGCCAAGTCAATATCATGAATGTGCTTTTTGAGCTGGGAGCATCGTTCTCCCCTATCCGAGAGACTACAAATCACGAGGAAGATAAGCGTGAAGAAGCAGCACATGACCTGTTACTTGCCGCGTCACATTCCGACTGGTTTCCACCTCGACCTTGTCACCCGTTTTTCTCATTCGTGCTTGCGACCTGCAATGTCAATCAGTATATAACAACTGGGCCTAGCGGAAAGCGAGAAATCGTTTCAGGTAAACTGATTCGCCAGTTTTTCAAGGCGGTTTCTTCGATCGCACAGAGACTAAACATCGAACCTGATGAGGATAGTCTCTGTTCCCTATGCTTGGAATATCAGACGCTGAGTACTTATGCATCATGCAGCTGTGTGAGTGAGGGAGCTAGTCAAACCTCCGCAAACTGTTTCAGACACCATAAAAATCTGGAGAGTCTGGCATTATCTGCCAAATCAGGCTGTGGCTTCTGTCGTGTATTTCTGCAGGCATTAGATGTAGTCAAAAACCACAGCCCTCACATTGCCGACTCGCTATCCAAATACCAACATCTTCCAAAAAATCATGTATACTTGCACCTACATCTTCCTAGCAGGATTCATGTCACAGTTGGAGACCTTGCAGCTGAGCTCCGGCTAGGATACCTTAATGGTGCGTTATGACACATGCTCCTGACTAAATTCGCAGTCTGATATTCCGAAGGCTAACGAAAACGAAGAGAGGACACTTCGACAGTCGCCCTCAATTGATGACTACGAGAATGGAACGTCATCATTAAGTTCATTTCAAGTTGCTAAAGCATGGTTGCACAATTGCATTACGAATCATGAAGCTTGTGGCCAAGGTCACGCTTCGACTACGCTTCCTACTCGGGTTGTGGATGTTGGGGATGACACCCACGATCCATTCTTATTCGAGAGTAAAGGGACACGTCACAGTTATTGCGCTTTATCCTACTGTTGGGGTACATCCTCCGATTCACATAAGACGACGAGAAACAACCTGCAGCAGTATTATATGGCAATTCCGCTTCATGAACTACCACGTACACTACTTGATGCCATCCATGTCGCTCGTGGCATGGGTTTCAAGTACCTATGGATTGATGCACTTTGTATCATTCAAGACGACAACGATGATTGGTTGCGCGAAGCAATCAAAATGACTCAAGTTTATGCGAATGCTACTTTGACTATTACAACCTCCGTTGGCAACAGTTCCGACGATGGGCTGTTTCGCTCTCACCCGGACGGCTTCTTTAACCCCCAACAACTGCATATGCGACTTCCCAAACAGGATCGCATAAGGGAGACATTGCCTGCCAGAGACTCAGATCTTTCGGTCGTCCGCCCGACTCGTCCACTATCTTATCTGGCCGTCTACCCCGACGCGGACTTTCCGTTCATGGGGATGATGGGAAGTCCAATCGATACAAGAGCTTGGACTTTACAGGAACAGATCCTCAGTAGGAGAATTCTTTACTACGGCAACGGCGTAGTTCTCTGGGAATGTCTAGATGCTACCGCCTCCGAGCATGACCCCGATGGACGCCGAGGAGCTATACAACTCCCGGACAATATGAGAGCTAAGATATACTTCCACAGCCATATGAATTCTCAGTCGCGGACCACGAGCTCGCCGACAAACCGCATGGCATCTGATCCCGGAGCCCTTCGTGCAGATGAACATTTCGCTGCATATTGCCGACTTTTAGGAACTTACGGGAACCGATTAGTTACCAAGCCGTCAGATCGGATTACCGCCATTCTGGGGCTAGGTCAGGTCATACAACAAGCCTCGGGAAATGAATTCATCAGCGGCATTTGGAAAGGCAATTACGCCTTGGCTAGTCTCGTTTGGTTTGTCGAAATGCCATCACCAAAGGGAAGGACCGGCACATTCCCAACGTGGAGCTGGGCCTCTATGTTGCCAGATTCTGAGACCCGAGTCTCGAATAACATGGGCGAAACAGAAGCGGCAATTCACTGGACAGCCAAAGTGATCTCTTTTGATGTGCAGTCGGATCTTGCCCAGACTGAAGTTAAGGGGAGTATCACACTTGAAGGGCGGCTGGGGAGATTGAAGGATGACGAGAGTTATATGATGAGCTTAAAGGGGGCTTTACGTACAACACCATACGTCTTTATGGATCTTGCTTCGGATCAGGACGCTCCACAGAATGACCCAGCTAACATTTGGTACTTTGAGATGGCAACTCTTAGTGGGGATGGAGAACTTCCTAGCAAGGCCTGCTTGCTGCTGCGCCAGGTGGAAGGCGACGACAGCGTGACCTTTGAACGCCTTGGGATGTATCAGCATATAATTGGTGACGATGTAAACAAAGTGCAGACAGTTGTTCTTATTTAAAATCAATGCGTTGAGTCAGCCTTTAATGCGAATAGCAGTAGATCATGAGAACTGATTGATAAATTCGGCCACTTGGATAGAGGTTGTGTTAAGGAGGCGCATGCTGCCGATCTGGTGGAAATTGTCGGCAAGAATCAGGTTAGATTTATAGCGGAGCCTAACCGTCCAAGGCCAGGAAATTACGTTGTAGCATGGATGAAGAGTAGATGAGAAAAGACCAGAGGTGCGGCGTTCCTGTACATAATCGGGGTTTGGTACCGCAACTAGGCAGACGCAGGCTGATAGACGCTCGGGCTCTGGAACTTCAGATTGTGTTCAAGAGGCTACATGCCCTTGATAAGATCTGCAGCCACTGTAACTGTCATCAATCAATTTTGTTCGCTAGTTCTAATAAACGTTGAATTCGAGGATAGAATTCGAATCGCGGTTACTTGACATTTTGGCTTCGTCGATTTCAAAGTTATCCCTAACGAAAGGGGTAGCGAGTACATAAACTACCTAAGGTACGAAAGAATGCCGGATCTAATCCATCCTGCATCGAGTTTATAATGCTGCATGAAAAGACTTATGACCTTGCCTTGACAAAACGCATCGTCAGGCTGGCGCGTCCGTCAACCAATGAATGCCGCGAGTTCCCGCAGCTTAGTACTGGTAGGATCAAACCGATGGCACACAGGGTTTCAGCTTAGGTTCCAGTTATTATTAGGTACCTACTTAAGTATGCTACCTAAGGACTCGACTTGGACCAAGTATTACTTATATATTATTTATATCGTTATCTACGTTATTACTTACCTCTATTGTTGCATTAATATTGAACAGTTTTCAATTATTCATGTAAGTCGGAATCTGTTCCTACTGCAGCACGCATCCTAATTTCTCCGCAAGCCTTACAGTGTCTTGTTCTACACACCTTGAGTCTTCCTCAACCCAAGCCCTCTACTTCAGTCAAGAAAGAATCGGAGAATGGCTTCTTTCCATCCGCGCTTACAGGCTTTGATCATCTTGGTTGTGGCATGTACTCACTCCGCAAATGCGGCGGATCGCTCACATTATGACCACTGGTATCCCCAATATGCCGATCACTTCACCGGTGTAGCGCGCAACTCTTGCAGCGTCGCCATCCAACGCTACCAGGAAGGCGATCCGCCAGATCTCGTAGACGGCTGTGAGAATGTTCTTACACAAGTACAGTGCGCCTCCGCCGGGGTCATCGCGTGTCTGCTCGAACACACGACAGAAGAAATCAAAGCTAACATGGCCGCCGCCGCCGTGGTCCTTGGTCTCTTGCCCACGACGTTATCTCTCGCTAGTTCTAGTACAGCCGAGATAGGACTACTCGCGTTGAGACGACCTATTTTAGCATTACTCCTCGCTACCGGAGCGCCCGCCGTGTCGCCCATCCGGGCATTCGAGTATAGAGAACCGATCCACATGCTTCGAGAGGAGCCGGCGGACTCACAGCCATGTTCAAACTCCACGAGCCTTGGTCAATGGTCGTGGTCTTCCTACAGTATGCTTTGGCATTAGGGGCCACTGCAAATCTCGTCCAAGTTAGCTGGGAGCTCGGCACCCATACAGTCATTAGTTTCAGCAGCGATAACTCGTATCTACCGCTCCTTTGGTACTTATTAACCCTTATTATCCATATATTCGGAACGATGGCAGTATATGTTCGTGTGAGCCTTCGATCCGATTCAGGTTTCTTATATCAGAAGATGAACTGGACAGGGTGGGCGTTGGTTCAGAGCATGTGGGCGAAAGCATGCCAAGAATTCAAGCTTAGCGGTCACCAGCCAGTCGCAGTTTTGCGCCTTAGGAAAGAGATGCCTGTGTTTTTTCTGTTCTCGTGGATTACATCGACTGGCACGATTGTGCATATCATATATGGCACCATGCTCTTTTCAGGGACCCTCTTTGTCGGCGCCCAGGACGCAGTTCTGGTAGTCCTTCGGTATTTTTTGTCCACTGTTCTTTGTAGAATTATCTTAATGATGGAGATCAGTGGCATGGGACAGAGCACCAAGGTGTTCGAGCAACTTTGAACCAAGCCAGATGGTTATTCCTGTCTCGACTCTCCCTTGGCAACCAAATTCATGATAATCTGAAAGTGGTACCAGCTACGTCATTAGTTGATGCGGTTAAGGTAGATGATAAACAAAAGGCATGGGATATATCATGCATTCCATTTCCCTGGCATTTCATTCATAGGGGTCAAGTCCTCCATAGACAGCGCGCATCCCTCCTCCGGCCAGGTAGCTGGCCAAAAGGGTTTAGGGACGCTATTCTCGTCCTATTCCTAGCAGCGCAGCACAGTCGTCTCAATCACATATTATCTGAATTTGGGTGTTGCCCTTCTCACAAGCAAGATAGCCATTGCTCGAAAGTTTTACGTAGTGCTAATGATTAGGTGCCTAATCGCACGCAGGTACCTACCTGTGGGAATTCACACCACTTGCGGAGATGCATTAGCTTCAGGACTTAGGACCGTGGTTGGCCACGCTAACCTTCAGATCAACTAATACTAGTTGAATACCTGGTAGGTAGTTAGGGAAGGAGAAAAGGAAAGAAGGAGGCAAAGAGGGATGGAAGGGGCAGTATCTACTCAATATAACAAGGTACTTACTTGAGCATTTCAGCTAACCATGGGCTGCAGACGAAGGGAACTGTTAGTGTTGCTCCCAAAGTTGAATGGGAACGATGCTGATAAGTAACTTGAGTGCTTCACCTGTGAACAGAAGGGCCGTATTGCCCGCTTCTGTCCTGTAAGGCTCCCCTTGCTGCAATATCCTTCGTTTCACGTCGGCCTGATATATAGCGCGGACATCGAACCGTGCGTTACCGCCCCCAAGTGCGAGTCACAAGAGTGAATGCCTTGCTGGTCTAGTGTAGTATAACATCATGCTTCTAGATTAGCTTGCTGCAGCGTTCCATACAGATAAAACATTATCTTGTTTGGTTAATAAATAATTTAAACAACTAAAATAAAATAAAAGCTTGAATTTTATTTTAAAATAAAATAAAGATTTTTATTATTTTTAGTTAATTAATAATTAATTATAAAAAAAAAAAAAAATTTTTAATTTTATTATAAGGTATTTTTAATAAAAAATATTAATTATAGCTTTTATTATAAATTTTTTATTAATGTTATAGCTTAGGCGTTATATAGCTAGTGTAGAGGCGCTGTGTGGCTAAGGTGTGGCTAGTGGTTTATGCGGGGGCTATAATATTTATTAGCTAGTATTTACTAGGCAACTGCTACTGCTGTAGTAAATACTTTCGCGGGCTATATATTTAAGTGTAGATTTTTATACTTATTATGTTTTTTTTTTTTTTTTATATATAAAATATTAGCTTTTAATAATAAGTAAATTAAATATTTAAACCTATTGTTTTTATTATATTTATATTTAAGTTTTTAGCAAAAAAAGTATAATTAAGTAAAACAAAAGTTTTTTTAGTTTAGAATTTTTGCTAGGAATTTTTTATAGCTTAAATAAAAAATTTTGCCTTTTTATTTAAAAAACCTTTTTATAATTATTAGCTTTTATTATATATACGCGGTTATATTTAGCATTCTAGTATAAATAAATAATAATTAATTATTAAATAAATATATATAAATAAATCTACTTTTTATTTTAAATATAAATAAATATATAATTATTATTATATATTTATTATTTTTTTTTTATTTTTTTATCCATATATATATATAAATTATTTTATTTAACACTTTTAATATATTTAATACTTTTAATATATTTAATATATTTATTAAAGTTTTAGCTTTAAAATAGCTAGCAGCTTATGCTTATTATAAAACTTTTTTAATTTTACTCAGGTTAAAAATTGTTTTAAAAATTTTAATATTACGATATATTTTTTTAACTTAAAACAAAAACTAATAATTATTTATTATAGTTAATAAATTGTTTTATATAGCTAAAAAAATCTTTAAAAAATAATACTAGTAAAACATAAGCTAAGTTTTATTTTTATATTTATTAGTAATTAATAAATTGTTTTATATAGCTAGCTTTAGCTTTAGTTATATAAAATATTTAAAAAAGCTTTAATTTTATTCGGGTTAAAAATTATTTTAAAAATTTTAATATTATAATATATTTTTTTAACTTAAAGTAAAAACTAATAATTATTTATTATAGTTAATAAATTATTTTATATAGTTAAAAGAATTTTTAAAAAATAACACTAGTAAAGTATAAATTAAATTTTATTTTTATATTTATTAATAATTAATAAATTATTTTATATAGCTAGCTTTAGTTTTAATTATATAAAATATTTAAAAAGGTTTTAAGCTTAATAAATAAGTTTTTATTATTATTTTTAATAATAATTATATTAATTATTTTAAATTTATTTAATTTTATACTTATTTTAATTTTAAATATTTTTATATAAATTTAAATATATTAAGTTTAAATTAATAATTAATATAAAAAATAAACTAATTATTAAATTTATATAAAAAAAAATTATATAAATAATATAATAATTAATAAATAAATTTAATATAAATAATAATAATAATAATAATTAGCTAGTTAAATAAATTATATTAATTATTTAAGTTTAATTTTTATTTTTTAATAAAGATTTGCTTACGTTTTTTTTAAATAAATAATATAGCTGTTTAAAAAATAGCTAATATATTTTTGTCCTTTTTATTAAGCTTTTATAGCTGCTTTAAAAAAAAAAGCTATTAAATTATTCGCGTAATAATTATATTAATTGTTTTAAACCTATTTAGTTTTATACTTATATATTAATTATTTTTAACTTGTTTAGTTTTATACTTATATATTAATTATTTTAAACCTGTTTAGTTTTATACTTATATATTAATTGTTTTAAACCTGTTTAGTTTTATATTTGTTTTAATTTTAAATATTTTTATATAAACTTAAATTTATTAGGTTTAAATTAATAATCGGTATAAAAAATAAACTAGTTATTAAATCCGTATAAAAAGAATTTATATAAATTATATAATAATTAATAAATAAATTTAATATAAATAATAATAATAATAATTATTAACCGGTTAAATAAATTATATTAATTA
The DNA here is from genome assembly GCA_025201785.1 of Xylaria longipes. Lineage (NCBI taxonomy): Eukaryota > Fungi > Ascomycota > Sordariomycetes > Xylariales > Xylariaceae > Xylaria > Xylaria longipes. The sequence goes on from MU619985.1 coordinate 12,852, forward strand.
CTTAGGTTTAATTTTTATTTTTTAATAAAAATCTGCTTACGCTTTTTTTAAGCAAACAGCGCGGTTGTTTAAAAAATAGCTAGTATATTTTTATCCTTTTTATTAAACTTTTATAACTGTTTAAAAAAAAAAGCTAATAAATTGTTTATATTTTACGTGGTTATTGTTTTAGTTATTGGTTATAATATTATATATATTTAATAAGTAGTAGATAATAATTAATAAATAGTAGGTAGTAATAAAAAAAAAGGTCCTATTAAATAAAAGGTTTTAAAAACTCAGGCTTTTTTGCCCCTAAGTTAAAAAGGCTTTTAGTTATAATTAATAAATTTTTTATTAATAGCTTTTTTATTAATAACTTTTATTATACTTAGCTATATTTAGCTATATTTAGCTATACTTTTTTATATTAAAGCTTAGTTTAAAAACTTATTTATAAAAACTTATTTATAAAAACTTATTTATAAAAACTTATTTATATAAACCTATTTATAAAAACTTATTTATATAAACTTATTTATATAAACTTATTTATAAAAACCTACTAGTTATAGCTAGCAGCCTTAGTAATAAATGGTTGGCCTGTATATATAAGTATAATATATATAGCTAAGTTATAGCTAGTGTTATAGCTTACTTATACACACATTTATTTATAAATTATTTAAATAGCTTACTGCTAAAGATTAAAACCCTTAAAGCTACTTTTTTTCTTTAGCTTATAATTAATATATAAATTTAAAATTTATTATATAAAACTACAAATATATTTTTATAATAATTATAAACTTTTTTAAACGTTGCTAACAACTAACTTACTATATTTTTTTTTATCGGATAATTTTTATTAATAAAGTAAAATACTTAAAGCTGATTTACTTATATATTTTTATATAAAATAGCTAATTATAATTTTTAAAAGCTTATAAACGTTTTTATAAAAGTTTATATAACAGCTACTTTTTATAGTTATTTTTACCTTTTGTTTTAAAGCTTTTATAGCTTTTTGTTTATATTTAACTTTTTAATTAGTTTATTTTTTTTTTTTAAAAAATACTTTATAGTATACTTTTTATATAAATTATATATATTTTAAACTTATAAATATATTTTTTTAAATCCTATAAGCAGTTTAGCTAACTTTTTGCTTAGATATTTTTTTACCCGCTTTTAATTCCAACTTATTATTTCCGCTTTTATATTTTAAAGTATAAAACGTTTAATTTTATACTAAAAATTATTTTATTTTAATTTATAGTTATATCCTTTTTAATAGTTTAATTATAAACTAAATTTATTATTTAATATATTTAAAACCTTATTTAAACAGTTGTTTAAAACGTTAAAAATAACCTTTTAAATTAATTTATAGCTAAAATTACCTTAATCCGTTAAAACTACATAAATAAAATCACCTAGCTTTAAACTATTTTAAATAGCTGTATTGCTGCTACTTTTATATAAAAGCTTTATTTTATTTTACCCGATCCTTTTTTTTTATCCAGTTTAGCCGAATTTAACATATAGCTATTTTTATTTAAAAATAAATTATATATTAACAGTAATATAATTAGCTTAAATAAAGCTAAGTTTATTTATATATATAAAAAACTTAAATAAAAAGTTTAATAAATTATAAAACTTATTTTTATATATATAAAACCTAATAAATAAAATTTTACTATAATTATATTAATATTTAATTAAATTTATAATAATTTTAATAAAGTTATAAAAATATCGCGTAAACTTAAATTAATAAAAATAAAAAATAATAATATAATATATATATTTTTAATAATTTAAAAACAAAATAACTAAAATATAAATATTTTAATATAATCTAATATTTTTTATATTTAAAATTTACACGTAGCTATTTTTAATAAATTATAAGCTAAAATTAATAATTATAAAACGCTTTTTAATAAATATAATATTTTTATTAATTTTTTATTCCGTTTTAAAAATAGTTTTAAATAAAAATATAAACTAAGTAGCTAAAATTATAGCTAAACTAGTTATTTTAAAAATACTATACTTATAAACCTAAGCGAGATTAAAATTAATAGTATTATACCTATTAAATTAGTTTTAAAAAAGTTTATAAATATTAACCCGGCCGATTTTTTTAATATTATATTTATTTAAATATTAAAAAGTTAAATAATATTTAATTTTATATATAAAAAAAAGTAAAAACGTTAAAATAACTATTATTATAAAAAATATAGCTTTATTATATATAAAATAAAAGCTTATAATTTATTATTTTATAAAAATTATATACGCTTTAAAAATAAAAGTTATAATAATTAAACTCTTTATATAATAATAGTTTGTTAACGTTTTATACTTAATTTATTATAGTAAAAAAAGCTAGGGGAGTAATTATAGCTAGCAGCTTTAGTAGTAAATAGTTAGCCTGTATATATAAATATAATATATATAGCTAAGTTGTGGTTAATATTATAGCTCACTTATATATATATTTATTTATAAATTATTTAAATAGCTTACTGTTAAAGATTAAAGCCCTTAAGGCTACTTTTTTTCTCTAGTTTATAATTAATATATAAATTTAAAATCTACTATATAAAACTATAAATATACCTTTATAATATTACTTATAAAAACTTACACGTATAAGTTAATAAATAGTTTAAAAACTTATTTATAAAAACTTATATATAAAAATTTATAAAAACTTATTTATAAAGATTTATTTATATAAACTTATTTATAAAAACTTATATATAAAGATTTATATATATAAGTTAATAAATAGTTTAAAAATTTATTTATAAAAACTTATATATAAAGATTTACGCGTATAAGCTAATAAATAGTTTAAAAACTTATATATAAAAACCTATATATAAAAACCTATAAAAACTTACGCGTATAAGCTAATAAATAGTTTAAAAACTTATTTATAAAAACTTATTTATAAAAACTTACGCGTATAAGCTAGCAGTTTTAAATTTATTTATTTAATATATTTAATTAATTAACTATTTAAATTAAATAATAAAAATAACTAAATAAAATAAACAAGTTTTTTTTTCGACTTAAATTAAATAAAACAAAATAAAAGTAATTATTTTATATTGTTTTGTTTATGTGGAACGCTGGCTTGCCGAGCATTGTAAGAATTCCTCCCCTCTTTCTTTATTGCTAGTCATCTTTGTTGTTTATAATAAGTCCATGATTTAATTGCTTAGTTTTCAATAGCCAGCCTATAGACTAACAATCATTCTGCACTAACAGCCGGCGAGTTTCACCGACGTGAGCTCCTACCTCGCCCTCGGCAGGGATGTTGAATAACATGCCCTACTTCTATGTAGTACCCGATTGCGTCGTGAGTGAGTATCAATGCCCACGCTATAAATGGAGCATCCACGTTGTTTAGCCTCCATGTTACACACTCGCTGCAAACCGCATTTGATGCTGACGAAGAAAAAGTACTTTACCCGGTCGCTGGCCTGCTGGGTCCTGCGGTATGTGTCTGATGTCTTGGTTTTTCATGTTCCATCTGCTGCTTCTCAGTTGGAGTTGATACCTTAGCGCCCCGGGGGGGGTGTAGGTAAGGAGTCTACACATCAACTGAGGGTAGGTCGACCCTGTCCACCTGAGGGTGGCTCTACTTTTGGGTGTAGATATTAGCCACAAAGTACCCGACTTCTGCTCGATATAGGCGGCTACGCCGCAGCGGCTGCGCCGCGACAACCACAATTTAATATTCTTTTTAAATTCTTTAACCTCCGGGGGGTATGCGCTCTACGCCGACCCCTACTCCGGAAAAAAAGCGAATATTTTTTTATTTTAATCCGCCGCTCGCCCTATAGGCTTACGAGGCTCGCTATTTTTTATAGCGTTGTTGTGGCGTTAAGTATACTGTGGATCATGTCTACACCTAAAAGTGGGGCCACCCTTAGGTAGACAGGGTCGACCTACCCTTAGTTGATCTAATTGCTCGTAGGTAAGGGTTGCAGCAACCATGTCGAAAATTGGAAAGCATGTCTACTGAACTGCCTTATTAAATTCTTACGGGGTATCCACCATGTCGACGTTCAAAACTATATCGAGCAATCGATTCTATGTCCATATACAAATTATATACAAATAAAAATCTATACAGCTTAATAAGCATTGCTGTAACTATGTCTGTATATATAACGGGCATATTAGTAAAAAAAAACAAAAAAGGGGGCTACCCGCTTCGCTGCAGCCAGGACTCGAACACTATACCTCTAGGTGTAAGTGTACGAATGCTGGCGTACAGCAAAGCGGGTGGCCAATCCGCTATGCCATTTATCAGTTATGTGGGGTCCCTTTTTTTAGAGGTATATCCCTGGTTCTAGTCTACAGGGGTAGCCCTTGTACGGCTGGCTACGGCGACCCCTTCTATAGCGGCCACCCCTTCTATTCTGGACATGCTTTCGGACTCGACATGGTAGTACAATAGTTAAACGGTCTGCTTGAAAAGGATACTTTTAAAATATAAGCATTTCGTATACAAAAGCCTTGTAGCAATCGTCTCGTGCTGTCGAAAGCATACGAAATCTTGTGCCAATTGCAGCAAGGCTTTCAAGGCCGGTAAGTCTGCCTGCAACCCTTACCTACAACCCCCCCGGGGCGCTAAGGTACTGATACTCTTTGATCTGTTTCATATATTCACTCTACTATCTTCCTGGCTTGTTGTGATTATGTAGTGCGCGTATCTCCTGGTCCCCTTCGCGGCTTTTCTGCCACCGGATGGCGCAGCACTACGGATACACCTGCAAGCATGGTTCACTTTTCTCAGCTGTTTTTACTTCTAAAACCTACTCTAGATTCAGGTCGTTAATGTGAGCTCCCTCTCAATCCGCCATCGCAAGACACTATGTTGCTGAAACAAATGATCCGGGCTAGACGACGTCGAACAAGCGGCCTGTAAGTATCCTCCGTGTACCCGAAGGGTAGATTACATCAGTTGTTGAGCTTCCATAATTTCAGCGAATGGATGATATAGGTTAGCACAAAGTTATACATCAGGATCGTTTATGCTCACTGCATGACACAAGGAGAGCCCCAATACGATAGCTCCTTCGGAGCCGAAGGAGAACGTGCCCGCCGTAAGTCGAACGCGGTATAAGCATGGGCACAACTTTCAAAAACTGACCCCAATCCACAGGAGGGTACTCGAGAGGTATGGTCTCTTTGAATTGGGTTGATCGCCTTTTTGCCCCATTGGCTGACTCAGGTCTCTCAGTGGCATAAGTATATGATCGCCGTCAGAGAACAGTTCAGACGTATTTCCGGATTACACTAAAGACACTGAAGTGGTGCGGGTGACTCTAGATGGAAAATTGACCAATAAGAGCAATGCAGGGGGAGCTTACATAGACTGGAGATTTTCAAGGGGCTACTTCCGACTTACTTCCGACTTCACCAAATACATCCAATTAAACAATAAATAATGGTCGGATAATATAATTATTAGATGTATATCGCGATTGTTCTACTTTATTCCACTTAAAGTCACGGAGCTAAAGCCGCCTTTAAAAGGATAGGACTATGCAAAGCAATGGTTTTGGTTTCTAACTGGCCGTTATATTTGTATCCTGACAGATTCGAGCTGTGATATCTCGGGTAATTAAGGCAAACTTCAGCATTTTCCGGTTTTCCGGCCCCCGAAGTTGTCGGCTAATGATATCTGACTTGAACCTCTAATAATTTCACTATATGGCCTATTTTCCGCTAACCGGGTTATTGTCAGTTGCCTCGTTCATATCCTCTTTCCTCTCTATCTCCAAGATACGTGATGATTCGTCTTTTATGCCTACCTCTCCTCCTGTCTCGACTGCATAGTATGGTAGCGCGGCGCTTTGGCCTGGGACTCCGACATACCAGTCCCAAAGGCATTCAGGAAGAGGCGTCGTTCCGGGTTTCAAAAGACTCAGTTCGAAACCGCAATTAGTTAGGTTAAGCTTGTCGAGTAGTCCATCTAGGTAGGGCTATGATGTGTAGTGGGTGATACTTGAATCCAACAAGAGTTTCGATATTAATATACGAATCTACACTCTGTTTAAATGCGACGGATCCGTAAGCCGGTATGTATTTTCAAACATCATGTATAATCAGCAACATTCTTTGGACTCAACGGAAGTCGAATTCTATCAACCTATTAAGCACGTATACGCATTGTATTTTCCGTACGTAATACCTAGCTGAAAGCAGTAGATGTAACGGACCGCTATTACTGCAGGGTATTCACGTTGATCAAATTCAAAAACAAGTTGGTCGTTATAATTACATCATATCCAAAGATGCATACAAGCTCATATGTTCTTCACATCAGAATAGGCGTGGATTTGTCGAGGAAACCCATTTTCACATCGTCCGCTTTTGAAACAAATACCAAGTGTAGTCTTTATGATTCCTAGAAATTGATACCAGAGTAGAAAACACTCTACAATCATCACGAGTCTTGACTTTGCATCTTCAATTTGCACCACGTCCCTAGTCCTTCCTAATCTAGCAAGCCAACTTCTCTAAACCCTCTTGGCCGTTATAGTTGTTATATTGACAACTGCTAACACGGTGCCTCTCGTCCCAATCTTGAGGATCATTTCCGGTGGGACTGCGTTCACACTATACCGCCCTTGAAATAAACGAAGTCATTAACATTTTAGACTTTTATCATGATGCGGATATCGTCCAGACTTTTGAAATCAGCGCTAACTTCACGCCCACGGTCCATTATTACCGAGACATTGATCGTAATATTGTGGACCGTGACGTCCGCGCCCCCATCACCGACTCTGCCGGCAAGGCCCATGAATCACTGGTAATAGTCGCGGGCGCTGCCTAGACGATCATTGCCGGTGATATAATATTTCCACGTCCAGCACTAGCTCAACTCGTGTTTTGATCAAGGGGTTTCTTTCCCCCTCTTTACACTTACCAACCAGATACAGAGCTTACAGCAACTATAATGCAAATACCATCGAGGGATGGTACGTCAGTCTAGAAACTGGGCTATAATGAGAAGACAACAAAAAGATACATAAGAACAGATTCAAGGTCTCTGCTATACAAGGATTAATTCACTCATTCAGACATGCATGGTAACTTGCATCTATTTGTACATTAACCAATTTTCGTCGTGAGAACGTGATTCTCATTCATACTAGGGAGGACTGTTGTGTAGGTATCACATCACTATCTATCTGTACGTAGGTCCCCACATACGCTACTTCTCATAGGTGAAATCTTCGTTAAAACGCTTGTTCCAAGATATAAAACCATTGCCATAACGTTTGATCCCTACTTCTGGGGCTAGTGACAGGACATTGACGTCAAGTTATTGAAAAGACAGATGGTTCCTCTCTTAGCACATCGAAGTCGCGACGTAGATAAATAGAAAACTTTGCGATTTTTTCAACGTTATTATCCCCAGCTTAATCATTTGAATGCTCAATTTCTGTGTATGCCTCTGCGATAATGAACCGTGCGATATGACGCGACCCCGCCTGCTCCTACGCGTATATCACGTCATGGCTAAGTTCGTCACAAGTGTAAACTTTTAACTCCCTTTTTAGCAGTGAGGCGAAACCAAGGACGATGGTTCCTACCTCACACATAGTCCATATCGTTTCATAATATAGCATGCGCTGCGCACCGTCACGCGCGCGCATCTAAAAATATCACTTCAGCCTCAGACCCTCTGCCTTGCCGCGCATGGAACCTGCGCAAGGAGCCGTATCCAGCCAATCCCGAGGCAGAAAGAACCATAGGTACTACTATGCATGGTTTACGAGCGGACCTCTGAGGCCCGAGTTTGAACAGTAACATTTAGCGGCCGGTACTATACACTCGCATAATCCCAAGACAAAGATGATGCGAGCTAGCCGTCGCGAGCGGAATGTACTATGTAGAGCCGCTTCAAATGGGCAACTAGAGCCGCGCAACGACCCCCTGAATCGCTCTGGGCTTGGCGCTTCTCGAACTTGTTTCAGATGCTTCTCTTCTACACGTGCTGGAACCTTAGTGGAGAAAGCTTTTTGGGTCAACCATACACTACATAGAGAGGATGGGAAAATCAGGCCGATCATGGGGTTACATTGACAACTCGGGGGGGACATGCATTGTGGGATAGGGAAGGTGGGAGGGAGGGGGAGCAAGCATGGAGAATAATAGTCTCGTTATGATTAAGCGAGGTGCTGGGATGTTGATTGATCTTACCCGGTAGACGTTACCTATCTACTATCAGCCTTGGAACTCCCTTTAGCTTATTTAGGCTAGAAGCCTAAGACGTCGTAATGGGTTTTAACCAGTACAACTGTTATTGGTTTCAACTTTGGTCGCGGCGACTATTCAATAGCATATTGAATTAGTTGGACTGAGTCGCGGTCATATTTTAACTCTGCTGCAGGTTGTTTGCTTATCGAAAAATGGGCGGACAAATGGACGCGCACAGTCTGCGGGGATGCAAGCCCCTTTTTTGCACCGGCCAGCTGGGAGACCTGGACAGAAACCTGGATAGCGTGTGTATACCCAGGTGCATATCTAACCAGACTGACTAGACCTACGGCACAGCAAGAGCAATAGGAGATGACTTATCAACAATGGTAGCATTGAATTCATTCTTGGTGGGATCTCCCGCGGCTGATCGTCGCAGATCTCTCCTTTTTGGATTGTGAATAGGGCGGTCTTGGCGGGACAAGGAAGCCGAAAAAGTATTTCGTGCCATGTTGGTGTCAATAGCCAGTGTCATGCAGAGTCGGCGAACAGGGTCTGGTAGACAGCCCAGACCAGATACTGGATTAGGCCGGACGTAAGGCAGGCAGATCGCACAGGCTCTTTCGGCACAGGGTCTGGAATGTTGGGTTGTGTTGGGGAAAACAAACCACTTCCACATTGCCGGTGGTACCGCTTTGTCGCTGGCCGCCACCTCGACAGATGCGACCCGGGCATCCAGCTGCAGTCCTGAGGTAGCAGCAACGGCACCTCAACTTCGGCCCTTAGGTTGATCTATCTGCAGGAACATGGGGCGTTGCCCTGATCGTTAACGGTTATTGGTGCATTCCCCAATTGAATTCATGCACCACCCGACCTGGACAACTACCTCATAGTATACTCAATGGTGCCGTATTTTCTGACGGGATGAACACCCACATGCCGCCCCTTGACGCACTAGCGAAAGGAATAGTACCGAGCGATGCAGTGCCAGGGATTGATCTGTTAGGATAGATGCGACTTTGGAAATCAGCTTGGACAAGCTGGCGGATTTGAGGGCCTACTATCTGGGTACCTTCAATCAGTCGATTTCCTCGAGTTGCGGATCTGCATTCTGCATACGGTAATGTATAGACTACGTCGTCTAGGTAGTGTCGGGTTCGATAAATCCTACCGTACCCCGGCGTGTCACCGGAATGCCTCTGTGTCGCTGTTGAGTAGATCCACATACCTATTGCAGTTGTCGGGTGCGAGCCGTAAGACGCGGGCCAATGTTATGGCATGTGATGTATACAATGTGCAAGGCAACATTAACTTACTTATTCCCTACAGGCGCATTGGATCCGACCTCGACATGTAAACAAGTATACGGATGGGCTCTCTGGTATTGCAAGTCTTTGTAGTGTGTATATGAGCGGTGGGTCCAATGATAACCGCGTTGTCGTGTTGTATTTGGCCCCAATGTTGCAAGCGTTGTTGGTCATGCAACGAAGCCCTAACTGTACGCTGGACTGCCATAGATACAGTAGAAGTTGGTTGCTGGTGGTTCCAAGAGTGGTATGGATTGTTGTGGTTAGGAAAGACACTCGGCGCCGGGGCCGGCACCGGGACGATTGCCCACCCGCACTCGCACTCGGCCGACGGCTGAGTAGGAGAAAAGAGGCAACAATAATAGGAGGGCACCTTATACCTATGTTGTCTGTACGCTCTAGACTACCCACCTATCTTCTTTGTTCTAAAAGATGGCGTAAGATTGTTCTACTATGTAAGAACTAAGATCGAGGTCGGAGGATTTCTCACCTCAGACTCAAGAAAGGTCAAGATCAACGGTCAGGATCAACAAAGGCTTAAGAGAGATCAGTCTGAATACAGTAGTCGAGGTGTGGCTTGAGTGTGCGTGCTGTCGAAGGCTTGAGCGCCACGACTTGCCGAAAGGATGCCGCGAACCAATGGAATTCTCGTCCCGTTTGAAGTCACCCAATGCGGCTAGACAGACGTTTGTGGAGTGTGGGTTTCCAGGGGTAATGCCAGTACGTAGCTCAGGGGCTAGCCTGCACGCTGCAAGGTACGGCCGTGGACGCGTGACACCCTTTCTGAGGCTAACGCTCAGGGCAGAGCGGGTCCGCTAAGAAATCACACCAGTTACTGCCCGTTGGCCACTTATTGCCTACCGAATACGACTGGAACTATTCTTGTTTTTTTACG
>MU619986.1:0-22973 GCA_025201785.1 Xylaria longipes
TAATGCCAAGAAATCCATACTAATACTAAACTAAACTAATTAGTTTAGTATACTAATTAGTATACTAATTAGTATCAAACTAATTACCAACCCTGATTTAGTGTGCATCCAATGTCTTGCAAGCTACTGGCGCCGGAACACTGCGACACTGCCCTCCGTATCCCTGTCCGTAGCTGGCTGCCGATCAGGTACAGACAGACCTTACACATACCAGCCATACCTTACATAGGTAGTGACCGTTTGAAGCATGGTTCTGGTCACCGTTGACTCGAGTTCCAACGTTTCCACTAGGTATCAGTTGACGTTCCCACCGCCAGAGTATATGCGTATTAGTAATAAAGATACACGTGCTGCACACTAGTGACAGGTACAAGCTGTATCCATATTCCCGGACATGATGCATGTTGTTACCTAAGTAGGTAGGGACAACCTCAGGACGGGACTGGCGTTCTTACCTACCTCCTCCATACATGTACCGTTGTGCCACCAACTGTCTTGTTTTATACTGTACTTGACCATTCGCACTCGCACAACACCTCACATCGCTCATTCTCATTCTCTTCCAAGTTCTCTCCCGTCTCTCTCTTCCCGTCTCTGCTGACCACCAATTCTATCTACCTATATCACTCCCTCCATATCGGTTCAACTCGCCGGCACTTTGTACACTAGACATCCCCTGGCGTACGCTACCAACACACACAAGAAACCACAAAACGGCAGATAGATCACCCCGACCCATCCGTTACATTCAACCCACTCCACCTTTGCCAGCTCTTTTGTCCATTTATATTTTAGCCGCGCCCGTGTTCTGTAACTGCGAAGGAGCACCGCTAGACGAGCACATTGTTGGTTACTTGGTTTAAGGTCTTCGAGCGGCGTACGGCGCCACCACCCATCCACTAGTCATCCCTCGGGTTTAAGAGACACTCATCATATTGCCTGCTTTGTTGGCCACACATCCAGCTACTTTCATTCTACCATTCGAAATCAGCAAATCTGCCCGTCATGAAGTTAACGGCGGCTCTCTTCTTCTTGGCATGTTCATCATGTGCTATTGGAGCCCCGGTATCCACGGTACTGGACAAGGTCCCTGGTCGAGCAGACTCATTTAACTCTGGCCTGCAACAAGAGCCAAGAATCAAGTTGCCAACTAAGACGTCAATCCGAACACCGGTACCTCACAAAGTTTCAGATAAGAAAGGATCGAAGGCACAGCGGATACATTCTAGCAATAACCGACCTCTGCCGTCATCTCGTGGCATCGGTTCGACATCACCAAAGAAGCCTTCTCGCAAGCCCAAGCCCAAGTCTTCCTACCTAGTCTCGCTAGCCCGTCGTTTGAAAAACAAGTCGCCATTTTCCGAATCGAGCATTGTTAGAGAGGAGACGAGGGCCAGTACAGGGGACTGGGAACCGGAAGCGACTATTGTGGAGTCGGAGACCAAGGCCTCGAAAGAGACCTACATCTCGATCCCCTCTCTTTCAACCGATAAGAAAATACACTATCGCCGCGTGCGGATGTGTACAGACATGCTCGTGGTGAGTCTGGCACTCAGTGTCATCGCCATCATACTTGTTATCGAGCTGTGGAAACCGGTGGCCGCAAGGTAAGGCTCGTCCTATAGTGAGCCTGCTCAGCATTAACCTTGTTATTCAGATTCCGCCGTTTCCGATCCGGCCATGGTCCAATCTACTTAGATGACATCGAGGTGACGAACAGAGAGGACTGGGTACGGAAACCGTGCCTCTCCTGTAGACCGATGCTCGAAGCAAGAACAGAAAGCAATCGAGAATGCGACGAGGAAGAGGTAGTAAGGACGACATAATGACGGGCACCAGGGAGGTCCAATATATTCAAGAGGCGGTGGTTTCGATGCATTGGCGTTCAGGGTTTTTTGGGCTAGCGTGGTCGCCCAAGTGGTCATTCTCAAAGAGCGTGTATCCGGATTCGGTAGAGGGACGGGCTTTCTTGGCGTCGCAAGTATAACACGTTATCACGGAACCCCCAAGTCGGGAAGGACAAACTGCATCAATTATGCCGTAGGCATTTTGGACGAGACTAGCGCCAAAACAGGATTGCCTTACAGCATGACTGTGCCTCGACTATGCGTCTTTCTATGGGAAAGAAAAGCAGCTGTTGCGAAAGCCTGGTCTCCAGCGTCGAATTTCGAAGCATCGGCCGCGACCTCGACGTGTCGTCTATCCACGTCTAGGTAAACATATTACGTTCTAGGTCCACTATGAGATAACGAGAGCGAAGCAAATCCATGCACGTTTCATGTGTTTATTTTACCTTTTGGGACAATGATAATGTTGATGACATTTGTAATCACGAGTGCTGTGTCCGAGGTCCACTGCCAAGCACATGTCTTAGATGCAAGCTTCCACCATGTCGATTTGCCTAACTAGAACACAACAACGGACCACGCTCAGCAATACGCTAGAGCAGTGTTTCTCATGCATTGCGACCAACATGGAGCTTGCCTATCATACGTGTGCGCTCCCACACGAAGTCTAATCAAATTCTCGTCTTGTCACAACATGATCTCTCGCATTAACGGCCGCAATCGTGATCGCGCCTCATGCTTGGACACTCACACGCCATCCAGTTGTGAAGATTGATACTGATGACTAACTGGGCGCCCCATTCTCTCGATTAGCGTCATCATGTCAGCGTTCTCTTCTATTCAATACACCGACACTGAGGCAAAGCTGACAGGCAATCTGCTGTTAATGAGGCTAATCAATATTCATTGCTCGACTGACCAAGCATCGGCGTTGACGGCAGACAGCCATATACCTTGCTACACGTTAGTCTACTCGGATGCTCACTCAATGTATTGGTCGTAAATGCACCAACGAGCCGAGTCAGTTCATGCACGTAGGAACAGCCCGTCGTCGACTACACTAATGGAAAAATGCTTGGTATGGCCCCCAAAATGGGCCCTGCAGAAAGCCTTGCATCGGCGGGGGTCTCCTCATATGCAAGAGCTGTCTAGCCTTGATGGAGCTCGTCTCAGCCGACCAACCAGCTCACCAACCAACTCCTCCCTGCAGCTCGAGAGGAGGAGGACTTGCAGCAAAGGGAAGGCGATGAATCCTGCGCCTCACGGCTTCTCCAACCCATTTAACCCCAGTATTGTTTTAGATACTCGGGGTCTGCCCGGGTGCGCTTCTCTAGTCAGAACGGGAACAATTTGTTCCATAAAGACCAGACAGAAAATGTCTTATATACAGAACATTTGATCAAATGTTTTGTTCCCTCTCTTCATCTAGGTGTACAGATCTTGTGGTAGCACAACGCGAGGGATCTCAACTGCCACCATCATGAACTGTTGTCATAATACTGTAACCAGTCGATATCCCAGAAGCACATCCACAATATCGTTAGCTCGGCATCACCGTGACCAGGGGCCTCCACCATCGTCAGTCAGGTCCACTGTTGTGAGAAGCCAAGAAACCGAGTCCAGCCCTACAGTCTGCTACCCCGCAGTATTTAATCCCATTCGCTGGGCTCTGCTTTTCCCTCCAGTAACCGTTTCGAGGTGCTCTACATACATAGCTCACGAGTGGCCGACAGACCTGCCGACCGAGTCATTGGTCACGAGCCTCAATAGCTAATTACCCGGCGGAACCCCATCACGCTCTACGAGTCGATTATGTCGTTACATGTAGGTAATGATGGAGGACGTGGACGCTCTCGGTCTTCTGCACCTCGTGATCGTGACCGGCAACGAGTCTCACAATCCCCTTCCATTCTAGACGCCGTCCGCATGCCCTCCCCCCCCGCTGGTTTCAGCTACGACGACACCGGTCCCCGGCGGTCTGCCCACGACTACAACCACAATGGGCACCGAGACTCGTACCGCATAGCTTCTCCTACCCAAGAGGCGCGATACTACAGTCGCAGCCATGAGGGCATCGACATGCCTACAATGCCTGACTTAGACTCACGGTATCCCAGCCACAGCACCCAGGAGCCTCGTAGGTCAAAAGGCGACGTGGACGTGGTGGAAGCGGTGCAAAACACGCTCCGACGCGGCGCCGACGCCTTTCTGCCTGCAAAATACGCGTCCAAGCCACACACCTCGGTCAATGGTCGCGAGGAAAAGAGCCGCAAAAAGGAGAAAGAAGAAGAACATCTGGCCTACGGGAGTGTTCCATCTCTGACTAGCACCAAACCAAACACCAATAAATATGAGCCTCCACAACAGCCGCCAACACACAATTACACTATGCCGGGGCAGTGGGTTTACGACAAGCCTGACGAGAAGTTGACATACTCGAGCGCCAATGCTCCTCCCCCTACGCAAAGTTTGCCTCACCGCAATTCCTATGGCGCTGACCCCCGGGCTTCGGCGCCTAATGTCCTGACAGTCAATCAACCCTCGAGCTATGGCCGTAGAGACCATTCGCCTAACCCCCCTACCGCGCGTATGTCCACACTTAGCGTCAACACCGGGCATCATTCGGCGCAGCTATCTTTCGGTAGTGGTGGCGCGCCGCCCGCCTCTCCCCTTCTTGAGTCGTACCACGGAACGTACCAGCAATCGTCGCCGATGCCGTCGCCGCTGCTTCTTCCCTCGCACAGCCCCAAGGCAAGCGGAGTTGACATCATTGAACCGCTCTCACCCGGCCTCTCGGACGGGGAAAGCGGGGAGAAGAAAACGCGACGGCGGGCCCGGTTCCACCACCCGGAGGAGGACGCAGAGCGTCTGTCGCAAGCCCTCAAGGGCGAGCACCGGGCTCCCAATACAGAGACGCTGATCGAGATCCTGCCGGGATTGACACACGAGCAGGTGATGGAGCTGCGGTCGCAGTACAAGAAACTCGTCAAGATCGGCCCAGACAAGCGCGGCGTGAACATTGCTAAGCACATCCGGCTTCGCCTCAAGGACGAGGACCCCGTGCTCATGAAAGCCTGTTACGCCACCGCCCTCGGCAAGTGGGAGTCGGATGCCTACTGGGCCAACTTCTGGTACCAGGGCGACAAGACGCGGCGCGAGCTCCTCATCGAGAGCCTCATGGGCCGCACCAACGAGGAGATCCGCAACATCAAGGACGCCTTCTCCGATAAGAAGTACAAGGACTCGCTGGTGCAGTGCATGAAGATGGAGCTAAAGGAGGACAAGTTCAAGAAGGCCGTCTTGTTGGTCTTGGAGGAGCGGCGCATGGAAGAGCTCGATGGGTACGGACGCGCCCTGCCCATTGATCGTAGATTAGTGGAGGACGACGTAGAGGCCCTGTACAGTGCGGTCCGCGCCGAGAAGGGTGGCGAGACCGCCATGATCCAGATTGTCCTGCTTCGCAGCGATGCACATCTCCGCGAAGTACTCAGACTATACGAGAAAGTGTGCGGGAGCAACTTCGCACGAGATGCGCTTAGAAAGAGCGGGAACCTAGTCGTAAGTCGAATACCACTCTATTTATTCCTTGAAGATGACACTACACACTTCCTTCTCCGATGACTATCGAGTTTGAAACCGAACGCGTAAAGGCGCTTGAGTAGGCTAACAGTTATATCTTCAAAACACACAGGGCGAATTAATGGCACATATCCTCAATGGAATCATCAACAAGCCCGTCCGAGACGCCCTACTACTGCACCACGCGTTGACGGCGTCCAAGAAGGACGGCCTGCGCCGCGAGCTGCTCATCAGCCGGCTAGTGCGCTTTCACTGGGACCGACGCCACCTCGCGGCCATCAAGAAGGCGTATCGCGAGAGGTACCGCGAGGACCTCTCGGAGGCCGTGCGCGAGGGCACGAGCGGGCAGTGGGGGCTCTTCTGCGAGCAGCTCGTCGTCATCCGCATGCCCGACGAGGTCAAGCAGTTCGAGGCCGTCGAGAAGGTCGCTGAGTCGCGGGTCCGCGAGCACGAGGACCGCGTCCGCGACAGGGAGAGGGAGATGGATCGCGAGTATGAGAAGCAGAAGGACAAGGAGCGCGAGGAGAGGAGGAGGGAGAAGGAGAAGGAGAAAGAACGCGAAGAGAGGAGGCGAGAGAAGGAGAAGGAGAAGGATAGGGGAAGCCATCATCGCCATAGGAGTAGCACCAACGACTTATTGCTGGTCAGAGATTCTAAGCACAGGGATCATAGCCGGAGCCGGGAGCGAAGCAGGAGCAGGAGACGGGAGTAGCGGGTTGGGAAGGGAATCTAGTCTTCTTGGGTTACAACGGCGAATGAATTTCCTTTTTGAGGGGGCTTTGGAATAAATACCTACTATGAAGAAGATGAAAGACCTTACTGAGAATGCATACAGATGGGCCAACGAGTGGTTGCATATAGACAATGGCTTAATAGCTGGGGACTTGGTTACTAAGTAGTATGAAACGACATATATATACCTAATAAAACTTTATCTCTAGGAACTATATGATAAGCACGACCAATTCCCCATCTGACCAAATGCTCTTGTAAGGGAAGACTCGGGGGGTTTGGTAGAAATAGAGAGATATATATATACATGCCGGTCCATATATGATCAATCGAAGCGTTGAGACATGGTCATTATCGATTATCACTTATGTGGTTGGTTTTCTGATTAAGTCATTCGCGTGGTATGCTTCAGTTCAGGAGTAGTGTAAGTGAACCAGGACCCATGGCTAAACCCCAAATGACCCCGGCGCCAACTGACAAGGCATCCACTCGCTAATAACGAAACATTATAACACAGCTAATTCTAGCTAAACTAAGGTCAATCAATCTATAGGTCGGTACCAAATCGCTGTCCTGATAAGGAGCCAATATACCGAGCCAGCAGATACATTAATATACCGAAACACATCGTCGAAATAGCCAAGAAAATCGGCTCCCAAACCGGTCTACGTATCTTATCTAGATTTCCAGTCGTCGAGGTCTGTGGCGTGCCCTGGTCGCGGATTGAGCTCGGGCGGCCCCTCCACGGCACAGCCACCCGCATATCGTCCAGGATCTGCTCGGCCGTGATCTTAGCACCCGCGAGCACGATGGGCACACCGGTGCCGGGGTGCGTGCTGGCGCCGACGAAGTAAGCGTTCCGGAAGCCCCGCGCCCTCGTCCTCGGGCGGAAGGCGAGCACGTTGAAGAAGCCGTGGCTCAGCCCCAGAATCGAGCCCTTGTCGAGGTTGAACTTGGCCTCCCAGGTGAACGGGTCGTTGATGATCTCGTGCGATATGCACGCCTCGAGGGGGGGTGCGCAGCCCGTTCGCGCAGTCACGGTCGATAAGACGGCCCGTCGCGCCCGCGACACGAGCGCGTCCCAGTCTTGTTCTCGCGAGATCCCGCCCTCGCCGTCGGCGCCGGCGGCGGCCCCGAAGCCCTTGGATTCCAGCAGATGGCCCACGGGCACGAGCGCGACGATGGAGTCGCGGCCCTCGGGCGCCGCGCTCGGGTCGATGCGGCTGGGCACGTTCACGTAGAAGCTCGGCTCCTCGGGGAGTGTCTGGCGGTCGAATATGGCGTCGAAGGACTCGCGGTACTCGTCGGCCAGGAAGATGTTGTGCGTCTGGAGCTCGGGGACCTTGCGGTCCAGGCTCCAGTAGAACGAGATGGAGCTGCAGGACCCGTCCTTCTGACGCAGCGACTTGCTGTATCTCTCGGTTTGCGGTGACGTCTGCGGGAAGAGGTTGCTGTAGGCGTATGGCAGGTCCGCATTTACCACCACTATGTCCGCCTCTACTATCTCGCCGCTTTCGAGTTCTACGCCGCGCGCTGTCTTGCAGTCCGAATGCATCAAGACCTGTTTTACGGGCGTGTCGAGCCGGTATCTGACGCCAAATGTCTCTCCCACTCGTTGTAGCGCCGCAAGCACAGTCTGGAATCCTCCGCGGGGGTACCAGATGCCCTCGGCCAGCTCAGTATACTGAAGTAGCGAGTAAGTAGCCGGGGCATCGAAGGGGCTCATCCCCATGTACATCGTCGCAAAGGTAAAGACTCGACGCAGCCTCTCGGACCAGAAGTAGCGACTCGCTCTGTTCCAGATGCTATGAAGCGGGTGAAGTTTCAGCCCCGCCCACACGAACTTGGGCGTCGCGAGCTGCCAGAAAGCGGTGAAGTTGCGACTCAGCACCTTGGCGACGCTGAGTTCGTAGTGTGTGTGAGCCTCCTGGAGCCAGCTTAGGTACCGGACGAAACCGTCCTTCCCCTCCCATCGCTCGATCTGCGTCTTCATGCGCGCGAGGTCCGTCGTCAGCTCGAAGTTCTCGCCGTCGGCGAACCAGACGTTGTAGTTTGTCGGACATCGCAGCAGCTCGACGCCCTCGGCCTCCAACGTCGTGTCGAGGTCGGAAAAGGCCTGCTGGAATAGCTTGGGAAGGAGCAGGAGCGACGGGCCCTGGTCGAAGCGGTGGCCCTCGTGCCTTATCAGACTGCAGCGGCCGCCTGTGAACGAGTTCTTCTCTAACACCGTCACGGAAAGCCCGGCTTTCGCTAGTCTTGCTGCGGTTGCGATACCGCCAGCGCCGGCGCCTGTATTTCGATGTCAGCGGGCCTGAGAAGGATTATAACCTTTGGCGCGGATTAAGTATGGCTTCTTACCGATTACAATTACTTTTTTTCGCGATGGCTTCTCCATATTCTTTATTAGTATTACACGCGTTAAGTGATATTACAAACGTGGAGCCTAGTGTGAGACAAAGGGAGGGCAATATACTTCGGACGACCGAAACTCAACAACCGAAAACATCCGAAACACATTTTAATAGTCGTAAGAGGCTGTCAATGTATGATGCTCAGTATACGTGCCTACAATTTGCCAAATAAAAGTACGTCCCGTATTCCGTGTTTTACAGCAAGCGTACCGATTCCCGAGTCGAGTATTAGAGACTATGATCGAGCATTGCGCCAAGGATCCCCATCGATCCCCAGCAGATATCTTGGGTGTCAGCAGCTAAATACAGTTAGTATACACCTAGACAAGGCCGTATATTAAGTTCAAGGGCCGTAAGTATTAAAATTAGTTCATGATTTCATGTACCTGCATATAGTCTCGGTACCAAGAGGTGTCCGAGTCCGCGGTTCAATGATTCATGACTGCATGTCATTTAGATGAGTACGATCTCCTTGAGTCTCCACTACGGGTAGATATCGAGAAATCAGGTGGTGGTCTTTGTGTCTTATCTGTTTATATGTATACACTACACAGAAAGTGGTAATTGATTGGCTAAAAGATATGTAGAAGAGATGGAGGGCTAGGCCCATACAGGTCCATCAGAATTCCTTTTGTACTCCGTACGAGCCGTAGCTTCCCATACAGAAGGTTAGGGTACACCTTCCCACTTACACGAGTATACCTGCATCCATACCTCTTACTTACCTAGGCCTTATTCTCACTTATGCTTGCCTGACGTCTTGATTTTCGTTGACCCCGCGAGCGTCACTTGACACGCATGCATGATTGAGCCGAAACGTAGCATTCGTAAAACGATTAGACACAAAATAGAGCCTTTTGGCCACATACATAAGTCTTATTAATTGACTGGCATGTAAGTTTATGTCTAGATTATGCATCTGTCTCGGCATGCACGGGTCGAGGACATTATGCATGCTTGATCAACACGCTTCCGGTACCGATTATCGTCCTCACGAGGTCGACAGATTCTTCCAAGCAACCCACAAACGTCTAGAGCGAGGAACGGTCGCTCGCCCCTTTCTTGTCTTGGAAGGGACACCACTCTTTTCTCGGAGAACGCGGCCAATTTCCATGTAACTCTCCACCGCCACTATGAGAGGGCCCCGGATCTCATCAGGTAACAAGTTCATGACAGGTCGTGACCTTTCGTATTTCTTGAACGCAAGGTCGAGTAGCTTCTGTCTGAGTACCTCCGCCTTTGGTTGTCTCGGCCTATTTAGAAGATCTTGAGGGGTCAATCCTTCCTCTTTGAGCCAATTTGTAGGTAAATAGACGCGCCCCATTTCGGCGTCGACTTGGATATCGCGCGCAATATTGACATACTGAAGTGCATGGCCCATAGTTATGGCAGCTTGGATGAGGCTTGATTCTTTGTGTTCCGGTAACCTCACAGAGCTGTGGTGGAACACCAACCAGAGACATAGCTCACCCACAGTACTCGCAACCCTTTGCGCATAAGTCCGAATACAGGCCTCGTTCTCGATGAGAAATTCTCCGTGGGCGAAAGCAAGATCCATTTTAAATCCCTCCATTAGTTCGTAAAGTGGCCCGCTTGGAAGAAGCCTGGTAGGCAGAAACTCTAAAGCTGATTGTGCGTTGATAGGGAAATTCTTCCCGACATAGTCAGCGACATCGGCCGCAGCATGCGATTTCCCGCCCGCAGTGTCGTACGCCCGGTCAAGATATCCGGTAAGTTTCTGTATCCATGCTAACGCTTCAGTCTCGGTGCGGGAGTCATCCACAAGATCATCTGCAACCCGACAAAATGAGTATCTATATATGATTAGCTTTCAGCAAGAGACGATTTGGTGTATAGGCCTTACAGTAATACTAAATCGATGCGAACGCGCCCGGGAAACACAGCACTAGCGAGATAGAAACTCCGGCTTTTCCTCTGCAGGGTACTGACAGCTTCTCTTATGCCTCTAATCCGCTTCAAATCATACTTCGCTGGGTTTGTAAGAATGGCTTTTAGAAGCACAGCTGGCGATGTGTTCCCCGAGGGAAACATTTCATGGAATGTGTTGACAACCGCTATGCCTCTATCGAAGCCTACAAGGCCAAAAACTATTAGAGCATTCGTTGCCAGGAAGAAGACAGCTTCTTCCAGCTCGAGATTCCCCCACAGACACCAACCAAGCTTGGTACCTGACTCGATTGCCCATGTTCCTCGACCCAGAGAGAGCTCATCAACAATCCATAGGTAAAGAGTAGGCACACATATTGGGATTGCGATGCACGCAGAAGGGAGTCTGAGCAAAAAATAGCCCGAGAACGTCCAAGTGAGTAGAACAAAGGGGCCGGCCCAAATCAAGATAAGGCCAAGATAAGTCCCCTTCCCTCCCTTTCCGACGAGAATGGCACCTATTAAAATAGCAGCAGACAGCAAGAGCTGACCTACACTCCTGATCCGCCGTGCTTTGGGGGAAGAATCTTCACGATTGGTGAGGTATTGAGAATGCAATATAGGCTTATTAAATAGAATATAGAGCAGTGTTGTGATATAAGTTTGGATGATGAAAAAGAACAGCTCTTCCGCTGGAATCCCAAACAGTCGAGGTCCAAGAATGGCATCTGGAGGGTATGTCCAGATGCCGCGCCGTATTAAATATGAATCCCATGGTAATGTCGCAAAGAATGCTACCAAAACCAAGACCAAGGTCTTATACAGATCAACTCGCGTAAGAAGCGGTTTTAAGATGACTGTCAAGACCCCGGCAAGCGGAATGGTGTATATGAGGTGTCTGGCAGCAAACGTTAGCCAAGAAGCCTATGATTACCAGTCACCGTATACAGCAGGTGGACGTGTCTGGGGCTAGCTTACACAAAGGCATATTCATATGCCATGGCAGGGGAGATAGGTGTCCCAAGGAAGACGATGGACTGTGTTTTGGCAGCTTGAAGAGCGAGGTTCTCGGCTAAGGTTCACATCTGATCGAATGGCGCATGTTTATAATAAGGTTTAGGTTAAGCATGATGATACAATGCCGGTTTCCAAACTTTGGCCATGACCACCGATGCGGTTCGGCTTTGTTTTCGCCGCAGATCGCCGAGCGATCGTTTTCGGCACGCGCTTCACCACCTAGCCCGATGGCATTTTACTGAATCCGATTGTCTTGATGGAATCAAATAAGTTCATGAGATCATAGACTTACTAACGCCGATTGATGGGACTGGTTTGATGCGCCACTACTTATATCCGTTGGATACACTACGCCTCCTCTGGGTAGGCTGGCCTTTGACTAACACGGGCATCGTGCAGCTGCCGCAGCCCGAGTCTAGTCATTTTAAACTTAGCACGAGCCTCGTGATAGTCTTAGCCACAGCACGGAAAGCCCATCTTGGGAGCGGCACTGGTTGAAACGGCGTTGGTTTTCGTGGCACCACTGGCAGACTTCGGGGTGATTTATAAGTGTATTTAAACAACCATTGGGAGCGTGACGTCTGTCAATTGCCTTGGTACCAAAACGAAAGCTCCCGTCATGTAGCTGCCGTACTCAAGAGCTGATGTTGTTTTGGCCATTGACGCTTGTCACCTAAACCATCTGAGCCCTCGTTGAGGGGAGATGAGCTAGGTACTAAGTATCGATCTGGTTTTCATTTCGGTATGTACCAAACCCGATCGAACTAACCAGATGGAGGGAGCAGGGCCCTTACTTGCACCAGTGGCCATACCCCAACTTCCAACCCTGTCCAATCACATGATCAATTTAAATGCATTAAATCATAAAATAAATCGTTTCAAGCTATACTCTGTCGTAAATAAAACTCTTCAAATTTCTGTTGAAGGATGATTGAACCAAGGTGTTATAACAGGGCGCTATAGTGCGGCTCATAGTGGAAGTTGTTGGGGAACCTTCAGCGCAGGCAAAATTAGGTGTGAGCAGAAGTACCCCTGAACAGCTAGGCTTGATTAGATGCGTAAGAAAATTGTATAGATGATACTTAACAATTGACACTCCTTATAATCTAGCTTCTTGAATATCTTAACGACCTCAGGCTTTACATTTATGAAGTAGTTTGCAAGAAAAATCCAAAGCCCTTTTCTCTGTGTAGCAGCCAGTATCTTCGTGTTTTATTAACAGTCAATCTATAGAATTGAAAGGGCAATCGTCGAACTGCTTCTTGAGGCACAAGGTCTTACATGGAAAGCGAGCTCGGAGTAGAATTATCTTATCTGGTTTTGTCAAGCAAACAACGCGTGCTGAAGAGTATAATTGGCCGAGTTAATCGAGTGGTGAGAATGATTGGTCGAAGGTGTGCTGCCTGAAGCACTCAGCCGCGGACCAACTACCCGTATGGACTCCACTTCGTCACATATCTAAGCAGGAGTGGTCACTAACCCTTAGTATAGGTCTTTAAATCGCATATAACCAGTTAATTCGCAAATAATTAGTAGTACTTCCAAATAAGTAAAGGTCTCACCAAAATAAAAGTAGTATCTATTACCTGCAATATACGGTTAACATTATATATTATAACAGTTAAATTATTATATTCGAAAAATCTGCTAAGTTAGCTAATCTTATATCTTTATATTTTTTTAGTTTAATTTTTTTAGTTTAATATATTTATATTAAATTTATATACAAAATATATTAATGTATATAAAGGTAAAAATGTTAAAATAATTTAAAGTAGTGATTTAAGGTAGTAATCTAAGGTAGTAATCTAGGGTAGTGCTTAGTTAGTGGTTATTTTTAACTATAAATAACTAGCAGTAATTATATTTTTAGTAAAACTAATATTTTTATACCTAGTATATTAAGTTATAACAGAAGTATATCTATTTTAGTGTAATTTATATAGTAAATCAAGTACCCCTGTATTTGCGAATTAACTGGTCATATGCGATTTAAAGACCTATACTAAGGGTCAGTGACCACTCCTGCTTAGATATGTGACGAAGTGGAGTCTATACGGGTATTTTAAATACCTACCTGCTGCTACATCGTCTGCATATTCCAAATCTTGTTGGTACAGCTACTTTCTATCATCGACTCCTGATAAGGCGCACCCTCTCCATCATTTCCCCGTGAGTTATTATTGTGTGATCCTTGAGCTAAACAAGTATGTATCCTTATGAATTACTATATAATCTCTCTAACACTGTTTATTAGCTACGTATCGCCGACACATATCATCACAACATAGCTGAACATCGCGCGGAGGCTACTTAAACATGGACTTGATTCCGCGGATACGTTCTTACGTTGGTAGATCGCCTCATACTCGTAATGAATACCTAAACGCTTGCGAAGAAATTCATGGCGAATCGCTTTGGGGCAGATTGGTCGTGCCAGATCATGTACGTGCTTATTTATACGCTCTGGCCAGACAAGAGTATTGTTTCAATGAACACATGCTAATTTAGATTTACCATTGCTACCTCGGACAGATTGTCAAGGTCGCCCCCGTGCTACAGCCATCCAACCTCTTACATATGCCTCTTGAAATATTGTTCCAAATAATGTCATTGTGTACCCCTGTTGACGCAGTCTGTCTTGCCCTCACATGCAAGGCATTACTTGGGAGCTGCTATTCAAATATTCCCCTCATACCTTCTATGCAGAAACATAGCCAGCTAGGGTATAAGTGCATGGGAATATTTACGCTCTTGACCCGCACACGACCAGTGGATTGTCGTGGCAAACCTACAATTTACTTCATGCCCTGCTATGCCTGCTTTAATAGGGACAATGGCGGAGGCACAGAGTATTGGAAAGGATGGCAAAGTCCATCATCACCACCAGATGGCACTGAAGTCTTGCAACCTTTGACGATCAGATGCCCATGGTGCAGCGCTCGGGCTGAAGTCTAGGCGTTTTAACAAGATCCATGATGCAAGGCAGCATGAATGCGTGAAAGAATTTCCTTACGGTCAAGTTAAAGGCAGCTCAACCAAGCACCCTACCAAGGTCTTCTAGGCGACACATTACTCGGAGAATGTCGTATCTATCAATGGGCTTTTCAATCTACTTGCTTGTGTTTGCAATAAGGCTAGACGATAAGGTAGTACTCAACACAATCTAAGATAAAATGTACTTGAGTCGCCAGAGTCAGTGAGTGCCATGACCAGTGATGCAAGGGGTTCAGAACTGTGTAGGGTGTTTGAGATGTGAAGACAAGACATGGCAAGAACAACTGGCTCACAGCATCGAACAAAATAAGAGCAAGAAGAATAACTTTCAGCATAACTTACTGAATGGCATTTGGAGATGGAAACCTTCGAAATATGAAGTGACGTATCTAGTTAATGAATGTCGACTGGGTAGCTTGAAACTAGAGGGCAATAAATGTTCGAAAAGGCTTAATCGTTGGATGAGCTGGCGACGTTGCTCCTCTGAGACTCTGAAATACGGGGCGTCCGATGATCCTCGAGGCTCGGCCTCGGGGACGTTCTGTGATAGCCCGCTGTTCTCCGACGCGGACGGTAGCCATGAGCTAAAGGGGTAGAAGGTCGAGTCCCACGCACGCTGAACGTGGCAGATCCGGCTCTGGATTGACGGGAGACTGGACTGGTAACCTCATGATGTTGACTAGATCGTCTGGGGGTACGGGAAATCATTTTATATATTGAGGTTTATATACCTTGCTAAAATATCGCCTGGTCTAGTATTGGTTGGTTGAAGGTAGATCCGCTAGGATGATCTATCGGAAGTTGATTATTGATGTGTTGCGATTGCTGAGCCCACGTGCTCATACTCGAGAGAGATGCGGCAGCGTTGGTGACAGCCACATCGGGGTTTGTACTTGATTGTCCACCATCAAACCCCTTCGTTGACGTTTCGTGAGCCGTAATACGTTGATGCCGTGTAAGAAGATCACGTCGAGTGAAAGATGCCCCATAGGGGCATATGAAGGGCTTCTCCTTGGTATCTACGGCAGTGATTAGCTCTCTCTTCTAGTGCATTCATGTATATGAGCCTTCCAATCAAGATTAATTCGAATAAGCAAGCCTGCGGATTGGCACATGACCAAGTTTCTCGGGGTAACCCACGTGTTTGGACATGGTGTTCCAGATGCTCGGAACGCTTAAAGATACGCCTACAGTGGGAAAACGCATGCTTGAATGTGATATTTCCTGCTCCCCGGCGCCGGCGTCCGGAAGCCTGCTGGGTTTGTTTGCTATCATGCGAGAGCATGCCTTCCGGAGGGGGCTCAGCCTTGGTACGGATGGACCTTGGAATTATGGTGAGTTGGATGACGGGGAGAAACTGGCATTGGAGTATGCTATCTTGATGTGCTTTTTGGGGTCATGTACATTGGAGACGCGGGGATCGGCATTCGAATGGTGCTCCAACGTACTTAGATTGGAGCTCCACCGGTGGCGTGGCGGAACAGATACCTAGGTACCAACGGGTCACTGCATGGTGGCTTAGAGTATTGAAAGCCTACGAGGCCGAGCCTGCCTGATGCGGAGGTGACGATCATCCTTCTCACTGAGTCCTATGCCATAATGTCGTCAGCTGTATTCAGGTTACCAGGTGTAGTTTTCATTACTGGGGCGGGAGGTACAGGTAAGAGATAGGTTTGGAGGGTGGAAAGAGATATTTGAGCTAACCGTGGGCTCGTCACAGGCATCGGCGCTGCCGTGACAAAGGCGTTTGCGCATTCCGGGTGTTATAGATTCGCTATCACAGATATCAAGTCTCTTTCATCTACAAGAGATGCGCTATTAGAGATCAACCCTCAGGTGCAGATTCTATCTCGGGAGGGCGATGTTGCAGAAGAGTCGTTTGTGAATTCATTCGCGGCGGATATAAAGAGCACCTTCGGCCGGTTGGACTATGTAGTCAGCTGTGCCGGAGTGCTAGGGGATTCTCTACGTTCCCACGAAACGCCATTATCCGCATATGATCGAATTATGGATATCAACTTGAAGGGGACCTGGCTAGTATCACGAGCTGCGTTGGGTATCATGGTAGCACAAGAGCCCATTGATCACGCTGGACAACGGGGAGCGATTGTGAACATCGCTAGTCAACTTGGCATCGTGGCGCGACCAACCGCCGGTATGTATAACAGAAGCAACGCCGAAAATGGTCCCAGCTAATCGAAAGAAAGCACCCTATTGTGCATCTAAGGCGGCTATAATTAATATGACACGGTCTGATGCGATCGACTACTCCCGCGACGGGATCAGGATTAATTGCGTATGTCCTGGCCTTATTGAGACACCAATGACGACTGGTACCCCTGAGGTCACGGAAAGGATGAAGTCCGCGGTTGATATTGCGCCCATGAGGAGAATGGGAAAGCCAAGCGAGGTCGCCGACGCTGTTTTGTTCCTCTGCTCGAGTCAATCATCTTTCAGTATGTCATTCTCGGTTTTTCGGTTTTTACACTCATTGAGGAATACTAACTTTTTCAAAGTCCAGGGTCATGCCTTGGTCGTGGATGGTGGGTATACTATTAACTAGGTTAAGCACTTCAAATAGGAAGTAGATAGCGCAGTCCAGCTATTTAGGTACGCTATGCAGTTACTACAGCTGTCTATTCTATTACAATCTGACGTTTCTCACCAAGATTGTTTAAGCTGTGCTCCTTCGTCTCTGTGTTATTTTGCAACTCATCATGCCTTAGAACTCTCCAATCGAAATTGAGTTCCCATGCGTGTCCCGCCTGAAGAACCTTCTTCTCTTGCCACAGCCCGCCAACTATTTGCATGCCGACCGGAAGAGGGACGGACGGGTCCTCTCTCGCCGGCGCAAATCCAACAGGGAGCGACATTGCGGGATGCCCTGTCACATTGAAAATTGCCGTGTTGGTAGTTAAGCCGGTGCTTGGTTCGAAGCATGAGCGAGGTGACCCTCTTTTTCCATGCTTTGGCGCGACATATGGAGTGGTGGGCATGACTATGATATCGAAAGTCTTGAATGCGTGCTCATAGGCATCCCTAATCTGCCGACCTATGTTGACTGCTTTGCCATAAAGCCCGGGGAACTTCTCTGACAAGTAGAGCCCATTGATGACTGTATTCTGGGTTGACGGGAACAACTTGGAAAAGTTCTCAGCGGTCCAAGGCAGCCTTGCTTGCTCGAACTCTGTAAGACCTAAAACGCGTCTTCCGTGTGCTTGGCCGAGAACCCCTGCTGCACCGGATATTCGCTGCTGGATCGTCCATACTGCCGGTCCCTGAAGATGTAGAGGGATTGAGACTTCTTCAACGATGGCTCCGAGCTTCTCCATCTTCCGTACGGCTGCCTGTACAACGTTTCTCACCGCTGGTTGAACGATTGATTGCTCAAAGCCTTCCTTGAGAATGCCCACTCTAATGCCGTCTAACCTAGGAGTTGATGTACTGTCGGCTGAGAGAGATTTAGCGAAGCCGAACGACCCCCATTGCCCCGCGCCGAGCGATCGATCATCGATCCCGTCATATCCTGCGATTGCATCTAAGCACTCGGCGGCCTGAAGCACCGTGTCATGAGGCTCTCCCCAGAACCCACACCACCAGGATTAGGGTCGTGATCCTAAAACCACACAACAAAGGAAGCCTCATATCCGTCTTCTTGTATATAGCTAGTAGGGTAGCCTCCGTAGCCGCGCAGAAGGACTTAGATCCTCGCGCAACAACATATGTCTACACCTAGCCCATATTAATGTCCCTGAAGGAGTCCTGACACACCGATCTTGTAAGTGGGCCGGTGTGATCATCGATAGCATCTCCGCTCGTGATGCCAGTATAGGGAACTAGTCCATGTGTAGGTTTAAAGCCAACGCCTGGGGATGGTGTAAGTAAAGTTTCAACATAGCCAACAATGAGGTTTCTTACATCCACATAACGAAGAAGGAACTCTGATACTTCCTCCCTGGTCTGTGCCGATAGAAATATCGATCAACCCAGAGCCGACCAATGCCGCGCCTCCTGATGTGCTGCCTCCAGCAGAGTAGCCTTCACGGTGCGGGTTCTCGATGGTTCCCTGAGCACTCGTGAATGAAGAGGTGGAGTTGCAGAAGTTCTCGCAAACGGCAGTACCATGGATGTCGGCTCCAGCATCCAAAACTCTCGTCACGACAGTAGCATCGGTTGACGGTATCCAGGCTGGAAACGCATCGCTCCCGAAGAATTGAGGGACACTAGCGACCGCTATGCAGTCTTTAAGACAGACCGTCTTACCCTTCAAATTTCCTCCTGAAGAATTGCCACTAATGAGAAATTTATGTGCCCAGGCGTTGCCGAAAGACTGTTGGTCCTTAGTAGGCCGGTGTACGTTTTGACGGGGGTATGACTTGAGGTCTGGCGTAGGTTGGTAGTCGGGCAGGTCTAGGATATTTTCTGCGCAGTCATGGACGGCCGCTAGAAGAGTGTAATAATCCTCGGAGTCTTTCGGGTCGATGATGGCCCCAATTCGTTTCAAAAGTGCCTCCGCATCGCCTTTCTTGACCGGATTATCACTATCAAGCAAGACTCGTTAGCCGCGGCTTTGTCTTCGTCAACCGCTAAGTTGTTTTACTCACGGCGAAATATCACTAAAGAAGACAGACATGATTATCTTTTTTGACCGATATCATAATATGCTAGGAATAATTGTTGAGAGAAAGAACTACAAATCGCCCCTCCGATTTTCGGAGATACTATACCCCTGTCTACTATCCTAGGCCCACCGCCGACGGTGGGCCATTAGGGCCACTTCCGCCAAAACGTAGAACTTGGCACTTAGCATTAGGGTTATATTTACATAGCTATTATACGAAGCAATAGATTAATTAAAGTTAGTAAACTATTTAAATTATTTACTGCTAGGTTTTAATAATTAAAAAAAAAAAATTTTATATAAAAAAAAATATATTTATTTATAGTTAAATAAAATTTTAAATAAAGTTTAAAAAAACTTAAAGCTAAAGCGGAAATAAAAATAGCAGCAGCAGCAGCGCTTAATAAACTAAGCAACCGAGCAGTATAATTCCGCTACTTATACCCAGCTTATAAAGCTAACATACTACGCTATAGTACGTTATAATAAAAAGCTGCGAGTTTTAAACTATTAAAGCGAACTAAGGCGATCCGGTCCCGTTGGCCCTTTTAAATACCGATACGCTCAAGGTCGGCCCAAGCACCGGCGGGAAAAGGCGGAGAGGGAAAATTACAAATAGAAAAATAAGTTCTACGTTTTGGCGGAAGTGGCCCCAATGGCCCTTCATAACCGCCAGCCACCTCAAAATATAATGGTTATCGACAGCCAAGCTTCGCTCTGGATTACAGCTCGAGCCTAATGTTCGACGTTTACGCACCAAACCTTCCAGTATTGATGAAGAATACACTAGTATCACTCGGTTGCATCAAATTTCACTTTTGCCTCGGAGTTGTATGTTGGTGATAGAATTCGAATTATAGGCGTTCTTGAAGTTCAAGACCCCGACCTGATCTCCAACCTTGAGGT
Source organism: Xylaria longipes (assembly GCA_025201785.1). Lineage (NCBI taxonomy): Eukaryota > Fungi > Ascomycota > Sordariomycetes > Xylariales > Xylariaceae > Xylaria > Xylaria longipes. The sequence continues at coordinate 19,998 of MU619986.1, forward strand.
TGCCTTTAGCCTTGGGGTCCTACTTTGATAATAGTCCCTGCTGGTAGTCCCTGCTGGTTCGTGTGACGGTATGATTGGTAATACCGTCCCGAATTGGCCGTTGAGGACCTGGAGATCCGAGTGACAAAACCCCGCTGCGTGAACCTTGACTAGGAGCTCATTGTCTTTGATCTCGGGAGTGGGAACTGCCGTTACCTAATATGGTTTCCTGTACTACATACATATTATTCCTTGTCAGTTCTCGTCCATGTTTTGTTATGTTATCGTAATGTAGATGATTTCTTTACCCGGAGTAGGTAGCTAAAACCGATCTCGAAATATCTTACCTCTATAGCAGGTTTACTACTACGACTTAGTGGATAGCTGCAGCAGCTCGGGAACTTAAAAAACGAAGGAAATCTAAGGCTTTTGATTACGGCTTTATATAGAACTGTTATAATACTAATATCTTAGGCAGCCGACCTCGATGATTTATGCTGCCTTTATTTTTAATGTAAACGTTCCTTGCTACTATTATCTACCCCTGAGGATAAGCCACAAACAAAGAATATAAAATAAAAACTAGTTAAGTAATTAAAGGAGCTTAAATAGGCGTTAAGCGCGTTAATTAAGGTGGTTAAGTGGTTTATAAGGGGATGGTTTATGACTAGGTAAGTAATCTTACACCTTTTAGTTCAGGCCATGCTAGGTTTAGGAATCGGCTTTTCGTATTATTCTACAATACCCCTCCATAAGAACTTTTTAATACCCTGTTGCTTTTCCAAAATCACTGCTTTTAGCACGGAGTCTTTTGGATACCTTGTTCCTTTTCCGAAATTACTGCTTTTACTACGAAGTCCTTTTAATACCCTGTTACTTTTCCGAAATCACTGTTTTTACCATTGCATACGAGATCATAAGGTAGCGAATGGCCTTTTCAACGCATGCATAGGAGCCTGAGGCTGCGTGGCGCGACTGGATCGACAAACACAAGAACGGGCTTGATTCAGCTCACGATCCCAAAAGGTACTTATTACCGCTTCTAATACCCACATCAGCACATTTACCCAACCAGTGAGTGCAAGCACTCCCACCTGCGCAGAGGACCGTCAGTACAAATGTTCAGCAGCATAGTTTCGCCGCTGCCGATCTAGCGACACGGCCAACAACATTGCCAACGTAGCCAGTATGACTGTGCAGCCAGCACCTATGAGGACCCATCCACGTTCAGGACTACGTTCCGTATAATCCTCGACAGCAGCTCAGTCTCCCTAAGCCTTGGCGTGCCGCCCCTCATCTTCCCACGTTGGGCCTCGACCCCCATCGCGCTCGACATCTAGAAGGGTTGGAATCGAACAAGTCCTCGGAGTTTTCATGGATATTGTGCTGCTTGTTCGCAATCATGGTCTCCCAATGCAGGCCCCCGAAACCTCCAAATCTCACCACGTATCCTCCTAAATTCCGAAAGCTCACAATGGGTTCCTTAAATCAAATAACACGCATCTATATAACCACAAAAAGCTCAGCCATCACTTTTTCCTTGCAATGCCGACCTTCAGATCTTTGATTCTATCTTCACATCTTGATATACAGCTGCTTTTTCGAACTCGCCTCGCTTCAGCAATCTCTTCAAAGCAATTTTTTCGCAATGCCAGCCGCAGGGCATCCTACACTATTATTCCCTTTCTAACCAAACTAAATTTCTCGAAGTCTCTCTAGATGGCATTGTCCTTTTTGACCATTCTTCCATTCCTTAGATGTTCAAAACTCAACGGGGCTTATCTAATCTCGCCCAGCCGTTTTCGTCCAAAACTAATGTCTTTGGGTTACCGAAGAACACATAAACGCCGATACATTATAGAAGTCGAAATGGCCAATAGGTGCGAAGAGGTAAGCGAGCCGCACATAAGTTCGAGGCAGAGACGAACCTAACCTCATAATACAATAGTAGCCGATGTGAATGGCCAGGCATAAATGACACCGCCCCAACATGCCATATTTAACATCATGGCTCTCGGCAAGTTTGTTAATGGTAGTAATATCGTGGTACGGTTCCTCACACTATCTACGCAAGCACCTGCCGCTATTACGAACTATTATCTCGTATCAACGCCATACACCCTCAAACATCTCACACAACACGCTTGTGCGCTCGATACCCAACACTGCCCTTGCTTTCCCATGCTTGCGTCGCGCGCACCCCAAACGTACAAAGTGCGGGTTATACAGCCGGAATGGACAAGACAAACTATTCAATTCTTATTCAATATTATGACGGTGCACTTCCTGCATCCTCCGAATCTCAGTATAATCCTACAAGGCCTCACTCGGACCCCCTGCGGCCCCCAGCCTCAAAAGGCATGCATATATGCAAATCTATCTAATTGATCTCTCGACCTATTAATCTACACACACCTTCCCCTTAAGACAACCGTCTTTGGAATCTACTGTTAGCAGGCTACTACGGAGATACATACAGAAAGTACAACTTAGGCCAACCGGCCCCCTAACACCTCCACTTTCCTACAGTCCTGCCAACACCGTCAACAGCAACACCACTTATACAGACACTGGCAATGGCGCTACAAGGTCGAGTATTGGCGCACTGGTGCCTAGGAAGGCATGGCTGTTATTCTATTGTTTCACTTTACTTTTTCGACTGTACGAAGGCCCAAACCTAGCCAAATGCTACAACAAATTCGGTTACCTACAGCTAACCGATGAACTTGCTCCATGAACCCTAAAGGTCTCTCTCTCCCGGCGAAGACACGCCTGATACACAAAGACCTCCACACTTTTACACACGCGTGTTGCGTACCCCAACTTCGCCCGAGGGATAATGTTCGTGTCCACACTGTTTACGTAGTCCCAAGGCTACCATGTTTCGTCTCGCAAAAGATTGTAAGATCAGTGGCCCCCCTACGGGCCGTCCCCCCACGGGCCACCCTTTTCACACCAAAAATCCACTTTTTAACACTTTTTTACACCCTTTTTAAA
>MU619987.1:0-22697 GCA_025201785.1 Xylaria longipes
TTATATTTTTTATTTTTTAAGTTTTTATAACTAAACGTTTTTTTTATAGCTATTATTAAAAAACTTAATTTATAAATTTAAAATATTATAATAAACTTTATTAAGTTTAAAGTTAAATTACGGACTTTAAAAAAAACTAAGCTGTTTTATATAAACTTTAATAATTTAATAAGTATTTTTAATATTTAATTTTATACCGGCTTTAAATTATATAAAAGCTGCTAAAAGGTTATATTTTTAAGCGAACGTTTAAACGTTTTAAAAATATAAGATAGTATAATAGTAAGCAAAGTTTTAATAGCTAAATTATTAAAATAATCTTTAAACTATTTTAATAAATATATAAAAAATAAAAAAATTAAAATTTTAAGTTTTTTATATATAAATAAAAACATTTTTTTTAAATATATTTAAAACAAATAAAAATTATATCGAAAAAACTTGCTTTTTCTGCTTAGATTTTATAAAGATTTTAAACAATATTTTATAAGTAAAGGTTTTAAATAAACAAAAAAAGATTATTTATAAGGTTATTATAAAATAAAGTTGTAGATTAAAGTTAATATAAGTATTACTTAAAATAAGCTAATACTTAGCTGTATATAAATATATATATATAAATTTAATAAATATAGCTATTATTTAAAGTATAAAGTAAAACTAGTAGTTAAAAGAGATTAATAGCTTTAAAATATTATAAAAGCTATATATATATTAATTTTTACCGGGAAATTTTTTAAAATATTTATAGCTATTATAGCTAAGTTTAATTTTAAACTAAAGTAGTATAATATTATTAATATATTTATAAATATAAAATTTAATAAAAAGATTTATATAAGGATATTTTTTAGCTATAAGAAGTTTTAAACTATTTTAAGGCTTAATAAAGCTTTATATAGTTTAAAAAAATTATTTTTATTATAATAAAAAGAGTTAATTTTAATTTTTATAAAAATAAAATATAAAGCTATTTTATATAAGCTTTGCTATTATTTATATAAAAAAGTGTTTATATTTATTTATATAAATAATATTATTATAGCTTATAAAAAAAACTAAAAAATTTTTGTTTAAAAAGCTGTAAAATAGTTTAAACAGGTTTATTAAATAATTAATAGTAATAATTTTTAATAGTTTTTAAAAGTTAAAGTTATTCGAGATTGTTAAAAGTAATTAATTTAATTATTTTAAGCTTTATATTTAAAAAAGATTTTTAAGCTAAAAAATATATTTTTATTTTTGTTGTATATTTTAATAGTAGTAGTAGAATTATTATTTTATAAAAGATTAACTATTAAATAAAAAATATATTTTTATTAAAAAAAAATAAAATTAATTATATACGTAGCTATAATTACCCGGCTTAATATAGCTTTTAATATTTTAAAACTTTTATAATTTTTTTTAAATTTAGGATTTTAATATTATAGGTTAATAAATTAATTACTTAGATATTTTAATTAAATTTAATATTATATTTTATAATTTAAAGATAATAATAATTTTAAAATTATTAATAATATGTTTTTTACGGATAATACTTTTAATTAAAAAAGTTTATAAATATATATAATAAAGCTATTTAAAAAAGTAATTAAATAGTAAGCGAATAAATAAAATATAATAACTATTTTTATTATTAAAGCTAAATTATTAGTATTAGTTTAAGCTGTTAAAAAGGCTATATTTATAAGCTGTTTTATTAAAAAATTAAAAGTTATTATAAATAATTAATATATTATTATTTAATATAATAATTAATAAATAATTAAATTTATTATAAAAAAAATAATAATTTTATAAACAAAGCTTTGTTATATAAATATTTATAATTATTAGTTTTATTAAAAAATTAAAAAAGATATTTTATAAGTAGTTTATATATTAATAGGTGATATAATTGTTAATAGGCTAACAAAAGCCTTTAGCTAAAATAAATAAGATTAATTTTTTAATTAGTTAAGGTTTATAAGTATTTATAAATATTATTTTTATAAAAAATTAAATAATAAAAAATATTAAGGTTTAAAAGCCCTAGAAGATTTATTTTTAAGGGGTAAATTAAGCTATTTAGGATTAAATAACCTTAAATAAAGCTGGGATAAAAAGTAATTATATATATTTTGTTTATTATTTAAAGCTTTTATTTTAGCTTATTTTATACTTTTATTAAATATTATAATAATTAGGATTAATTTTGTTATTTTTAGTGTTTATTTTATAAAAAGCTTTATTTATATAAAGCTTTTTTAAAAGGGTGTGTTAAATTTAAGGGGTTAAAATAACGGTTTATATAGCGTAGATTATTTATATATATTTATTTAATATAGGACAGAAGAATTTTTATAATATAATAAAACATATTAATTAATTATTTATTATATTTCAATTAGAATCGCTTAATTCTAACAATTACTATTATATATATATTTATCCCTTATATAAAATAAGTATATATCCAATGTTTTTACTATACTACCCCTTATATATATAAGCTTTTAAACAGCTATTAACTTATTTAAAAATATTTTTATTATTATTAATATAAAGCTTTTAATAATATTTTTATATTTATAATAAAATATATAATAGTTTTATATATATAAGCTTTTAAACGTTTTTAACAAGCTTAAAGGTAATTTTTTTTTCGCGTAAATCTTTTAATAATATTTTTATACTTATAATAAGATTTATCGCGGTTAATCGCGCCCTAGGTGGTTACCCCTTTAAGTATTTAGTTGTTTTCGAGCTTTTTTTTAAGCATATTATTATATTTTATTTATTTATTTATTATTTAATTATTAATTTTTTTAAATAGCTTAATTATATAAGTTTATAAAATTTTTTAATTTAAAATATTATTTATAAAAATTTTATTATTAATAATCTTAAAATTATTATTATTTTTAAATTATAAAATATAATATTAAATTTAATTAAAATATTTAAATAATTAATTTATTAATTTATAATATTAAAGTTTTAAGTTTTTAAAAAATTATAAAACATTTAAAATATTAAAAGCTATATTAAGCTATATAATTATAGTTATATATATTATTTAATTTTTTTTAATAAAAAAATATTTTTATTTAATAATTAACTTTTTTATAAAATAATAGTTTTATTATTATTATTAAAGTAATTTTATAGTTTTTTAAATAAAAGTCTTTTAGTTTTATTTATAAAGTATAATAATATTATATATATAAATAAATATAAATATTATTTATATAAAAATTAATGTATATATAACTTTTATAATATTTTAAAGCTATTAACTTTTTTAAATTATTAGTTTTATTTTATATTTAAAATGATAATTATATTTATTAAATTTATATATATTTATATTTATATATAAATAAATATTAGTTTATTTTAAATAATATTTATATTAATTTTAATTTAAAACTTTATTTTATAATAATTTTATTAATAGGTTTTTTTTTTAAAGTTTTTATTTATAAAATATTATTTAAAATATTTATAAAATTTAAAATAAAAACTAAGTTTTTTTAATATAAAATATTTATAAGTTATATTTATTTTATTTTTTAATATATTTATAATAATTATATTATTTTTATGTTTTATAAAATATTTTTTTTTAAATTTATAATAATAAGTTTATAAATATTAAAAAATATTTTTAATTTAATAATTATAATTTTAATAAAAAAACTATTAAGTTTTTTTATTTTTTATTTTAAAAAATTATTTTTATTAATAAAAATAATGTTTTTAATAAATAGAATTAAATTAACAAATAATATTTTAATATAATAAATATTAAAAAATTAATATATAATAAAACATTTTATTTAAGTTTTAAAATTAAATTTATTAAGTTTTTATATATATATATATATAATAAATATATAGGTTTTATATTTATAAATATATAAATATTATAAATTAAATTTATAATAAATATTAATAATTTTATTTTTATTAAAATAATAAATATAATATTAATAAGCTATACTTTATAAAATATAAAGTTCGTACAACTTAAAAAGTTATATAGTAAAAAAAATAGTAAAAAATCTAATATTTATTAATTTAACAGCTATAAAAGTTTAAATAAATAAGGTTAATTAACGGAGCTAATTGTTAAGCTATATATAAATAAGTTAAATAACCGTAAGTTTTAAACCTTTTAAAAACTTTTAAAATTTTTTTAAACCGCGCTTAAAACACCTAGCTATTTATATAAATATTATTTTAATACTAGCTATTTTTACTTTTTATATAAATAACCGTATATATTTATTTAACACTAGCTAATCTTTTTATAGCAGTAAATATTAAGCTATAAAACAAAAGGTTTTCGTACAAAAGCTACACCTAACAAACAAAAAGCTTTAAGCTAAATATAAGTTAAAAAAGGTCTATAAAGCTTTCGTACAAGGGCTACACTTAGCAAAGTAAAAAACAAGCTGGGCTAAATATAGGTCGAAAAAGGTTTATTATACAAGCTACACCTAGCAGAACAAAAAGCTTAAGCTAAATATAGGTTAAAAAAAGTCAAAGGTTTTCGTACAAGCTATACCTAGCAAGTAAAAAACTTAAGCTAAATATAAAGCAAAAAAAGTTAAAAATCTTTATATACAAAAAAATCTACGTATAAAAAAAAAAAAAAAAGCTTTAGCTAAAGATTAAAGGTTTAATTAGCTAAAAAAAAGTTAAAAATAAAATAATATTATTTATATTTATATAAAAGATTAATTCGTATAAAAGTTTAATAAAGCTTTATATAATTAATTAAATTATAAGCTATACTTTTAAAACAAATATTTAAAAATTATAACCTTTATATAGCTAAACAAATAAATTATATAAAAAAAAAGTTAAGTTTAAAAGCTTTAATACATTAATAATATTAGCTTTATATAATAAAGCTTTTGTTTAAATATTAAAATAAGAAAGTTTAACAAGTATTTAATAATTAATAGTTAAATTAAAAAGTTTATCGCTTTTATACATAGGATAAAAACTATTATATAAAAAAAAAGAATTATAAAATATATATTATTAAGTAAATAATTATATAAAAAACTATACTAAAATATAAACAAATAATTAATTTTTTTATTTTATTAATATTATTAAAAAAACTAAAATATAATATAAAATATTTAATTTATATAAAAGATTATACTAAAGTATAATTAAAGTTAAAGTTTTATTATTTACTTTATTAATTTATTATCGCCGGTTAATAATTAATTAATATTAATAAGCTATACTTTATAAAATATAAAGTTTATATAACTTAAAAGGTTATATAGTAAAAAGAATAATAAAAAGTTTAATATTTATTAATTAAATAGCTATAAAAGTTTAAATAAATAAAGTTAATTAACGGAGCTAATTGTTAAGCTATATATAAGTAGGTTAATTAACCGTAAATCTTAAACCTTTTAATCCTAAACCTTTTAAAAGCTTTTAAGGGCTTTTAAGGCCACGCTTAAAGCATTTAACTATTCGTATAAATATTATTTTAATATATAAAATTATTTATATAAATCTTTTTATTTATATAATTATTTTAATTTTTAATTTTATAAATATATAAGTATTTTTATAATATTAATTTAAAATATAATAAAAAACTTTAAACTATTTATTATTATTTTAATTTTTATTTATTAATATTATTAATTTTTTAATATTATTATTTAGTTTAAAATATATATTATAATTATCTTATAAATAATTAATAATATTATTATATTTTAAAATATAAAATAAAATTATTAAAAGTTTTAATTAAAATAATAATTAAAACTAAAACTTAAATATTAATTTATAATTAATATTAATAAATTCTTAAAATTATAATATTTTTTATAGTTATAAAACTTTATTATTAAATATATTTTAAATTATTTAAAATATTCTTTTTAATATAAAAAAAAATCTTTTAATATAAACTAATTTTATTAATTTTATAAATAATAAAAAAATAATTTATTATTTTTTAAAAATATTAATTATAAACTTTATATTTTAATATAACGTTTATTATAAAATATTATAAAAAAATTAAAAATTATAAGCTATTTAAAAACTTTAATTTATATTAAATAATTTTATAATTTTAAACTTTTAAAACTATTAAATATAAATATTAATATTTTTAAATTTATAAATTAAAATAAAACTATTATTAATATAAATAATATTTTTTTTAAATAATTATAAGTTATTAAATTTATTAAATTCTTTAAATATATATAATATAATTTTTAAATTTAAAATTATTAAATCTTTTAATAAATAAATTTTTTTATTTTTAAAGTTTTTATAATAAAAAAAGCTTATATTAATATTTAATTTAATTAATTAAATTATTTTAATTTTATTTTATATTTTTTAATTTTAACTATATTTAATAATTTCTTTAAAACCTTTATTTAAAATTTATTTTTCATATTAACTTTAAAATAATTTAACTTAAAAAAAACTATTATAGCTTTATAAACTTAAACTTTTTATTTATAAATATTTAACTTATTATAAAGTTGTTTTTATTAATTTTTTTAAATTTCTTTTTAAATCTTTTTTTATATTTTTATATTAAAAATTAATTATAATTATTTTTAAAAAACAAATTTATTTTATTAATAATATTGTTTTAAATAATTAAAAATCTTTTTATTAAATTAAATAGTTTTAAATATATATTAATAAAGTTTTTTAATTAATTAATAAATAATAATTCTTTAGCTAGCTTTATTTTAATAACTTGTTTTAATTATTTAATATATTAATATATTATTAATAATTATATTTTAATAAATTATTTTAAAAATTATAATTTATATTTTAACAACTTTATTTAAATATATTTTAAAATTTATAATTAAATAGTTTATAATTTATAATTTTAATATATTATATTTAAAAACTATAAAAATAATTAATTTTTATTTTATAAGTTATATTTTAAATTATTTTAAAAAAACCTTTTTTTAAATATAAATTAAATATTAAGTTTTTATTTATAATTATTATAATATTTTTAAATTTTTTTTTTAACTTTTAAAATTTATTTTATTATTTATTAAATAATTTTATAAGTTTAAAAATAGTTTTTTTATAATTAAAAAAATAAATTCATTAAGCTAATTAATAAAATTAATAATATATATTTAATATATTTTATAGTTTTATTATTTTACAAAATATTTATTTTAATTAATTTAATAAGTTTTTTTATTATTTTTTATTATTTTAAATAAAGTTTAAAGCTTATTAATAAAATTAATATTATTTTTAATATAAATAATAATCAATTAAGCTTTAATTATGTTATTAATTATTTAGTTAATAATTATAGCTATAAAAATTTAGCTTTAAATTATAAATATTTTTAAAAGTTTAAAAAAAGCAGCTTTAGCTATAAATCTTTTACTTTAAAATATATAGTTGTTTAACTTAACTAATATAATTTTTATATTTATTTATAAAGCTTTTATTATTAAATTAATTGTTTATTTTAGCTTTAAATATAAAACTAATATATATTAAACTTTTAATTATTAAAATTAAACGATTTTAATTAATTATATTAATTAATTAATTAATATATTTTATTATATTTTAAAACTTTTTTTATTTTATACTAAATAAATATATATATATAATTTACGCTATATAAACCGTTATTTTAACCCTTTAAATTTAATAAATATAACTTAATAAAATAAAAGTTTATTTATTTTAAAACTTTAATTAAAAAAATTTAATTATTTAAAAAAAAGATTTTATTCTTTTATTTAAAAAACTTTTTTATAATTATTAGCTTTAATTATATATATATAGTTATATTTAATATTTTAATATAAATAAATAAAAATTAATTATTAAATAAAAGTTAAAGCTTAGTAGCTTATAACAGGTTAACTAGTAACTTTATACTATATTAACTATTTATCACGTTTAATATCCTTTACAGAAGCAAAGCTTTTAGTTAGGGTCTTATTTATATATTAATTAAAGAATAAAAAAAGAAAAAAATATTTATAATAAAAATTATATAGGTAAATATTCTTATGTGCACGGGTGGTTAATTATATAACTAAAAGTGGGCCCCGCAGGGGCCACTTATTAAAGTTAGCCAGCCAGCCCGTAACTTTATTACACTTAACCCATTTACTACTAGTTGCTGCTAGCTGCTTGCTAGCTGTCCTATACCTTACACATATAACCTACTTAATATAAATATTTTATAGCTAAACTTCTAGCTTTTCTTTTCTTTTTTTTTTATAAATTTTAATATAATATAATATATATTGTTAAAGCTTTATTTTTATTAATATATAAATATAATAATAAATATATTAATAAAAACCTTTAAAAAGTTTATTTTAATAAGTTATTATTATTAATGTTTATTTTATTTTATTAAGTATTTATTTAATAATAGCTGTTATATATAATTAATAGCTTATATATATTTTTAGTTTTATTAATAATATATATAATTTATTTCTTTTAATTTTAAATTTTATTATTTTATTTTAGTTTATTTTATTATATATATAAATAAATATATAATTATTATTATTAAGTTTTTTATTTTTATTTAAATCTTTATATATATATATTTATATTAAAAGCTTTTTTAACTTAAAAATAAAACAAATTAAATTTTTTAACTTTTTATTTAATAAATATTTTATTATTATTATTATTTATTATTTATTAATTATTAAATATATATAATATTATAACTAATAATTAAAACAATAATTAAAATAATAACTATAATAAAAGCAAAGTTTATTTTATTTTATTATAATATTTTAATAATTAATAATTATAAGTTTTAATTTTTAATTTTTAATTTTATTAATTAAATTAAAAAATTATATATTAAATATTTTTACCTTTTAATTTTTATAAAAACTAAAATTTATTTATAATTATAGCTAGCAGCTTTAGTAGTAATAAGTTAGCTTATATATATAAGTATAATATATATAGTTAAAATATAGCTAGTGTTATTGTTTATTTATATATATATTTAATTATAAATTATTTAAATAGCTTATTATTAAATATTAAAGCCTTTAAAACTCCTTTTTTTCTTTAGCTTATAATTAATATATAAATTTAAAATTTATTATATAAAACCGTAAATATATTTTTATAATAATTATAAGCTTTTTTAAACGTTATTAACGATTATTTTGCTATATTTTATTTTTTTTAATCTTTTTAAATAATAAAACAATATACTTAAAGTTAATTTAATTATATATTTTTATATAAAATAATTAATTTTTATTTTTAAAAGCTCGCGCGTAATTTTATAAAAAATTACTTATATAAGTTAAGTTTATTTTAATTATTAGCTTTTTATTTATAACTATTATTTTTTTATTTAATATTTATTTTATATATATTTTAAAGTATAAATTCTTTAATTTTATTATAAAGATTATTTTTTTTAAACTTATAAATATATTATTTTAAATTTATAAATAATTCGTTTAACTTTATTATTTATTTATTAACTAATTTTTATTTAAAATTATTTATTTTTTATTTTTATTTTTATACTTATAACTATAAAATATTTAATTTCATACTTAAAATTATTTTATTTTAACTTATAAATATATATTTTTAAATAGTTTAACTTTAAATTAAGCTTATTATTTAATATATTTAAAACTTTATTTAAATAGTTATTTAAAATATTAAAAATAGTTTATTAAATTAATTTATAGTTAAAATTATTTTAATTTATTAAAACTATATAAATAAAATTACTTAGCTTTAAACTATTTTAAATAATTATATTATTATTATTTTTATATAAAAACTTTATTTTGTTTTATTTAAATTTTTTTTTAAACCGGTTTAATTAAATTTAATATATAGCTATTTTTATTTAAAAATAAATTATATATTAATAATAATATAATTAATTTTAATAAAGCTAATTTTATTTAAATATATAAAAAGTTTAATTAAAAAGTTTAATAAATTATAAAATTTATTTTTATATATTTAAAACTTAAAGTTATAGCTAGCAGCTTTTGTAATAAATAGTTAGCCCGTATATATAAATATAATATATATAGCTAGGTTATAGCTAGTACTATAGCTTATTTATATATATACTTATTTATAAATTATTTAAATAGTTTACTGCTAAAAATTAAAGCCCTTAAAGCTATTTTTTTTCTCTAGCATATAATTAATATATAAATCTAGAATTTATTATATAAAACCGCGAATAAACTTTTATAATAATTATAAGCTTTTTTAAACGTTATTACTAATTAATTTAATATATTTTTTTTTATCGGATAACTTTTATTAATAAAATAAAATATTTAAAGCTAATTTATTTATATATTTTTATATAAAATAGTTAATTATAATTTTTAAAAGTTTATAAACGTTTTTATAAAAGTTTATATAATAACTACTTTTTATAGCTATTTTTATTTTTTATTTTAAAACTTTTATAGCTTTTTATTTATATTTAACTTTTTAATTAGTTTATTTATTTTCTTTTTAAAAGTATTTTATAATATACTTTTTATATAAATTATATATATTTTAAACTTATAAATATTTTTTTTTAAATCCTATAAGCAGTTTAGTTAATTTTTTATTTAAATATTTTTTTATAGCTTTTTGCCTGCTTTTAATTTTAACTTATTATTTCCGTTTTTATACCTTAAAATATAAAACGTTTAATTTTATACTAAAAATTATTATATTTTAACTTATAATTATATTTTTTTTAATAGTTTAACTATAAGCTAGGTTTACTGTTTAATATATTTAAAACTTTATTTAAATAATTGTTTAAAATATTAAAAATAATTTTTTAAACTAATTTATAATTAAAATTATTTTAATTTATTAAAACTATATAAATAAAATTGCTTAGCTTTAAACTATTTTAAATAACTATATTACTACTATTTTATATAAAAACTTTATTTTATTTTATTTAAATTTTTTTTTTATTTAGTTTAGCTAAATTTAATATATAGTTATTTTTATTTAAAAATAAATTATATATTAATAATAATATAATTAATTTAAATAAAGCTAAATTTATTTATATATATAAAAAACTTAAATAAAAAGTTTAATAAATTATAAAACTTATTTTTATATATATAAAACTTAATAAATAAAATTTTATTATAATTATATTAATATTTAATTAAATTTATAATAATTTTAATAAAAATATAAAAACGTTATATAAACTTAAATTAATAAAAATAAAAAATAATAATATAATATATAAATTTTTTATAATTAAAAAAAAAAATAACTAAAATATAAATATTTTTATATAATTTAATATTTTTTATATTTAAAATTTATACATAGCTATTTTTAATAAATTATAAATTAAAATTAATAATTATAAAACATTTTTTAATAAATATAATATTTTTATTAATTTTTTATTTTATTTTAAAAATAGTTTTAAGCAAAGGTATAAACTAAATAGCTAAAATTACAGCTAAACTAATTATTTTAAAAATACTACGCTTATAAACCTAAATAAAATTAAAATTAATAATATTATACCTATTAAATTAGCTTTAAAAAATTTATAAACGTTAACTTATTTAATTTTTTTAATATTATATTTATTTAAATATTAAAAAGCTAAATAATATTTAATTTTATATATAAAAAAAAACAAAAATATTAAAATAATTATTATTATAAAAAATATAGCTTTATTATATATAAAATAAAAGCTTATAGTTTATTATTTTATAAAAATTATATACGTTTTAAAAATAAAAGTTATAATAATTAAGCTCTTTATATAATAATAGTTTATTAACGTTTTATACTTAATTTATTATAATAAAAAAAACTAAAAAAGTAGTTATAGCTAATAGGTTTAATAATAAATAGTTGGCCCGTATATATAAATATAATATATATAGCTAAGTTATAGCTAGTACTATAGCTTACTTATATATATACTTATTTATAAATTATTTAAATAGCTTATTGCTAAAAATTAAAACCCTTAAAGCTATTTTTCTTCTTTAGCTTATAATTAATATATAAATTTAAAATTTATTATATAAAACTATAAATATACTTTTATAATATTTAATAAATAAAATTTTATTATAATTATATTAATATTTAACTAAATTTATAATAACTTTAATAAAGTAGTAAAAACGTTATATAAACTTAAATAAATAAAAATAAAAAATAATAATATAATATATATATTTTTTATAATTTAAAAGAAAATAGCTAAAATATAAATATTTTAATATAATTAAATATTTTATATATTTAAAATTTACACCCGGTTATTTTTAATAAGTTATAAGCTAAAATTAATGATTATAAAATATTTTTTAATAAATATAATATTTTTATTAGTTTTTTATTTTATTTTTAAAATAGTTTTAAATAAAAATATAAGCTAAATAATAAAAATTATATTTAAAATAGTTATTTTAAAAATATTTAGCTTATAAATTTAAATAAAGTTAAAATTAATAATATTATTTTTATTAAGTTTATTTTAAAAAAAGTTTAATTAATTTAATTATATTAAAAATAATAATAATGTTTTATTATTATAGTTTTTTAAATACTAAAAAAATAAATAACTAGGTTATTTATATAAAAAAATAATATTTACGTTATATATAATATAAATATAAAAAATATAGTTTTACTACGTATAAAGTAAAAGTTTATAGTTTATTATTTTATAAAAATTATATATATTTTATAAATAATACTTATAATAATTAAGCTTTTTATATTATAATTATTTATTAATATTTTATGCTTAATTTATTATAATAAAAAAGTTTAAAAGGGTAGTTATAGCTAGCAGCTTTAATAATTATAAGTTAGCCTGTATATATAAATATAATATATATAACAAAAATATAACTAATATTATAATTTATTTATATATATATTTAATTAAAAATTATTTAAATAGTTTATTATTAAAAATTAAAGCTTTTAAAGCTATTTTTTTTCTTTAGCTTATAATTAATATATAAATTTAAAATCTACTATATAAAACTATAAATATATTTTTATAATATTTATAAAATATTTTTTATTTTTTATTTATAAATATTTTTAATTTTTTTTAAAAATTATTTAATTAAAATTTTTTTTTTAAATTAACTTAATTATTAAGCTATTAATAGTTAATTAATTTATAGTTATATTATTAAAGTAAATATAACTTATAACTTAGTTAAAAATCTTGGCTAAACTTTTAACATATAAGTAATCCTAGTGTTTTTATATATAGCTTATTTTCTTAGCTTAGCTTTAACATGGTATTTTTATATTTACTTGATATATTTTAAAGTTAGTGGCTGGGTTGTACTTACTATATTTGGTTGTCTTTTAACTATTACGTTACTATGGGGTGTATACCTCCTTCTTTTAGTAATTCGGGTGTGTATATAGTATACTTGGCATCTTACCCACATGTTGGGCTGACATTCTCGATCATCCTTCAATCTACATTTCCCCCCACTCTTCTTCGTTTCCGTAAACTACTTTTTCTTAGGTGTCCGGTGGACTACCGCATTTTCTCCCGAAATTTGTCTCAGCCACCCCCTCCTGTGGCAGAATAACTCTACTCCGTATGGAGCGTTTCCATCGCGTGATTAATTCCTGTCCAAGGGATCTGCGAGATTTAACTACAATAGTTTTATTACTAGATAATGATTTTAAACTAACTAGTTTTTAGCTAACTAAGATATAAACATAACTATTATTATTAATATTATAGTAAAAGTTATAATTATTTTAAAAACATGCTAGTTATTATTATAATAATAAATAAATTATATAATCTTTAATTAAACATTTATTAATTAATATTAATAAATAAATAAAATTAAATATATTTATTAAATTTAAAAATTTAAAATAATAGTTTATATAATATAAATTATTTATTTATATTAATTTTAAATAAATAAAATTGTTTTTAATAATATAATAAAATATATTAATTAATTAATTAATATAAACTATTTAAAAGTATTTAATTTTAAAAGTAATATTTTAATAAACTTATTATTTATATTATAATAAAATATATATTATTTATTTAATTTAAATTAAACGAATTTTTAATAAAAAAGATTTTTTATTAAAACGTATAAATTATATTTATTTTAATAAAGTTTATAACTTTTTATAATTAAAAATATTTATATTATTAATAATTATAATTAAAGTTAATAATTAATTAATATAATTTAATATAAGTTTATATTAATATTAAAATTTAAAGAATATTAATATTTTATATATAATTAAAAACAAAATTTATTTAAATATATAAATTATTAAATAATTAAAAAATATAATATTATATATAATAGAAAATAAAATAAATACTTATTTATATTAAAATGTTTTCTTTTAACAATAAAAATAAAGGTTTTATATATAAAATCTTTTTTTAATAAAAAAAGTTTATATATATATATTAATTAATTAATTAAATAAACTTATTATTAATATATTATAAATTATTTTAAATATATATTAAATATAGTTAATATCATTATTATAATATTAATTAATATAAAATTATATAATTTTAAAAAAAGGTTTTTATTTAAATAAAAAATAACTTAATAATATTATTAATTTTATAAAATTAAAAACAAGTTTAATTTTTAAATAAAATATTTTTATTTATTTATTTAAATTAATATATTTATTTATATTATATAAAATTTAAAACAAGTTTAATTTTTTATTTATATATTAAATAAACGTTTTAAACTTTTTAAAAATATTATTAATTTAATTATATTTTTATATACTTAATTTAATTCATTTTTAATATTATTAAATTTTTATTAAAATATTAATTTTATTATTTATTTTATAATAAATAATTTAAATTATTATATTTTAATAAAATAAAATAAAGTTTATAAAATTTTATAAGTTATAATAAAAAGTTTATTTTATTTATAATAATTATATTTAAACTTATATTTTATTTTTAAAAGTATTAATTTATTTATTATTTATATTTAATAGCTGTTATAAAGTATATTTATGGTTTTATATATTAATTATAAAATAAAGAAAAGAAATAGCTTTAAAAGCTTAAATTTTTAACAATAAGCTATTTAAATAATTTATATTTTAATATATATATAAATAAGCTATATTATTAGCTATAACCTAGCTATATATATTATATTTTTATATATAAGCTAATTTATTACTATTAAAGTTATTTATAATAACTACTTTTTTAGCTTTTTTTATTATAATAAATTAACTATAAAACGTTAATAAACAACTTTTATATAAAAAGCTTAATATTATATAATAACTAGGTTAAATGTAATAATAAGTAAAAAAGGATTATATAATAAGTAGTATATAAAACTTTAACTTGTAGAAAAGAAAAAACAAGTATAAAACTAATCCAAGTAAAATATAATAATATATATAGTCCTAGTAGTTTAACTAAACACTTAGCATAACATTTAATTATTATAGCTATTATTTATAAAGCGTACGTAATTTTTATAAAACAATAAACTATAAGCCTTTATTTTATACGTAGTAAAGCTATATTTTTTATATTTATAACGCGTATAATATAAATATTATTTCTTTATATAAACAATTTAACTTTTTATTTTTTTAATATTTAAAAAGCTATAACAAAAAAATTATTATTATTTTTAATATAACTAGATTAGTTAAATTCTTTTAAAATAAACTTAATAAAATTAATATTATTATTTTTAAACTTGTTTAAGTTTATAACCGTAAAACTTTTAAAATAACTATTTTAGCTATAATTTTAATTATTTAGCTTATATTTTTACTTAAAGCTATTTTTAAAATAAACTAAAAAGTTTATAAAAACGTTATAACATGATTTATAAGCAAGTCGCGCATCCAAGCAAGTCGCGCACTTACAAGGGGGTACCCCTTTATATAAAAATAGCTATAAAGGTATATACTCCACTTTTAAATAACTTTATAACTAAATTTAATAAAAATATAAAAAAATATATTTTAAATAGCTTATTTAATGCTAAATTTATTTATATTGTTTTAAAACTTTTCCGATATTTGTAAAGTAAGGTAAAGTTAAAAAGAAATTTATAGTTTTAATTTTTAAAAAATTAAAAAATTAAAAAATTAAATCAAATAAAATAAAATAAACCTTTTTAAAAATTAAAAAAAATTATTTTTATATAATATAATTATTTAAATTTTATATTATAATACCCTAATAACTATATAAATTTCGCGTATTTAAATAATTAAGGTTTAAATTTTTATATTTATTATTATATATTTTACTTTTTAACCTTTTGTTAAATAAGCTTATAAAATTCGTAAAAATATAAAACTTTAATTCTTTAGATTAAACATAGCTTAAAAGCATAAATCTTATTTTTATATATTTTTATATAATTTATATACTATATAATAATTTATTAAACTTAATTATAAAGGTAATAATAAAGGTATTAAACACGTAAATCTTATTTTATTTATTTGCACTACTTAAGATTTTTTAATAAATTTAAAAGAAATATCGCTGTATTTATTACTAAATAAGCTATTTAAAACTAATTTTCTTATATGTGTAGGATTTTTATTAAAAAAGTTAATTTAAGTGCATAAACGTTTTTTATATATAAAAAAAATGCGCGACTTGCTTGGATGCGCGACTCGCTTATACATCACGTTATTTATTAAAAGATGTTTTATAATTATTAATTTTAGTTTATAACTTATTAAAAATAACCGAGTATAAATTTTAAATATAAAGAATATTAAATTATACTAAAATATTTATATTTTAGCTATTTTTTTTAAATTATAAAAAATATATATATTATATTATTATTTTTTATTTTTATTAATTTAAGTTTATAAAACATTTTTAATATAAAAAGCTAAAAAGTAACCTTTTAAAAAAAAAGTACATTTAGCTATAGCTATTATATAGCTAGTGTAGCTTAGTTTATAAATTAAATAACAATAAAAAATAAATTTATTTATATATATTTATTTAATAATTAATTATTATTTATTTATACTAAAATATTAAATATAATTATATATATATAATAAAAGCTTATAATTATAAAAAGAAGTTTTAAATAAAAAATAAATTTTTTTATTTAAGCCATTAAAAATATCCTAGCTAAAAATTTAAGCTAAATAAACCTTTATTTTATTTAGTTGTACTTTTTTTGCTAAAAACTTAGGCATAACAACCTATCGATTTCAAAAGTAGATATTGTGTTAGATCCATTGCCTGTGAGATGTCGAAGCCATTACGGTCCAGTTTGTACGGGAACCTGAGCAAACTGGGATGAGCGGGGGTTGATATACGATACAAGACGCAATCCACCGCCCGCCTCTACCGAGCACCCAATATATGTATGTAGCCCGGAGCAGGCACTCAGTGCATTACGAGAGCTGGAATTATCAGCTATATATTCGAAGACCAGAATGTAGTAGACGAGACAAAAACATTGAAGCAAAACACGTTACTTACAATAAGCTGTAGAGAGCGTCCCTGTAATTCTCAATCCGGACCAGATTCTGTTTTTCGAGCGCAGAGATTATTGCTTCCTCATTCTTCCCGTAGTGCCGAACTGGTAGGTAAGCCTTCACCTTCGGAGTCGAACTTCCCACTTTGAACTCCACATTGTAGAGAATACCAGCTGTTCGATGATCACCGACCGGTAGTTGAACACTGTCTGCCGTCATGCTTTGACTGTAGTCCAGGAGTGAGCGGTATAGTTCTCGGAGATGGTTCAAGCCCTCATCCATCCCAGGCAGGGTAACACGGCTACCCAAAGTCATAGTGTGCTTCACCGACGCGAAACTAGTATTTCGGATCCGGAAATATATCTTGAATCGACATTCCGCGAGGTCCACTAAGTCTATAGCCACCATTTCGATCTCCGTGGCCGAGTTCGCTGGGTCATGAACATAGTCTCGGATGATCTCGAATGCCTGTAGATTCTCCTGCATGATGTTCGGTATGGTCTGGATTGCGTCTAAAATCAAATCGAAAGTACCCCGCCCGGCCTGTTGTGCCCTGAAGCATGGAAATAAGTACGCCTTG
The DNA here is from genome assembly GCA_025201785.1 of Xylaria longipes. Classification (NCBI taxonomy): domain Eukaryota; kingdom Fungi; phylum Ascomycota; class Sordariomycetes; order Xylariales; family Xylariaceae; genus Xylaria; species Xylaria longipes. Next base: position 18,155 of record MU619987.1, read on the forward strand.
CTCATGATCCCGTTCTCGCCCAAGTCAAAACCGTAAAATTCCTTCGATGAGTGACCCCCAATGAGCCCAGTAGCTCTTATGGTGTCAATGAGGTGCTGCCTGAAGTGGGCTAGTAGCATCATATTTGTAGAGGGCAGCAGACAACTCAATGTTTCCAGTAGCTGGGAAGCGGCATACATGTTTTCTGGATCATCTAGCGTGCCCGCATGAGCCCCGACAGGTTCAATCGAAAACCGGATCTTGGGCGGTTTGCCTCCCGTTGGCCAGTCCCAGCTTAGCTCGATGGGATTGTAGTCGTCTGTCATGAAACTTTTCCATTGTGGTGTTTCAGACCCAAAGGCACTCCCTAGACTAGGCACAATTGCTCGGAAGAAGCTCAATAGTCGCCGTTGTGATTGAGTCGAATATCCTGCCTTATGGAGTAGAATAGCCAGCGCATGTCCCGATGATCTCCACCACGACATGCCATGATGGTCTAGAGGGGGATCATCTTCGAAGTCTACCGTTTGAAATACTAATGTTTTCATCCAGGAAGACTCGGACACCATACTGATCTGGTTCTGATCATCCATTGTGTGTTATTCGTAGGCGAGCGGAAACAGGTAATACAATATTTTGAGTGTTGGTTTAGATTTGTGCGGACAAGCTATCACGAATGGAGGTACTTTATGAGCTATCGACACCTAAACGTTGCAGGTAGTGCGAAGTGCCTAAACGTACGGTTTATATTGAACTAGGCTTCTATCAATATAATGGTCCACGCCATTTGCTTTGCAATATTGATGCACGCTGTCTCCATCACGGAACTAACAGCAGCTCTAACCACACCGCTACCAAAAGATAGAACATTACCTGGTCGGGATATTACCGAACGTCTGCAGTGGGCTCAGTACGAGGTGCCACGGGGACCGATCGTGACAGCCCCTCCCGCCACAAATTCCACACCGGTTGTCTTGCCGCAATACAGATAAAGCCCTCCGAAAGTCTCTTCAATGTTACATGTCTAAACCCAACTCGGAAATATGTTTCATTGTATTCTATTCTTGACATTGTCTCCATTGTCTCTGGCTGTTCCCTGGCTTACTCAGCGTCAGGTCTTATTGCATCTAACCATCTCTTTTCCCGCCGGCCTCTGCGTGACGAGACCAAGTTTTTTCAAGTGGTCATTACGTAGAATAACATCGCGGTTCAAGAGCGAGGATTAGGGTAGCCCAGGTTTCCATTCAGGTGATAAGAAAGTTTAATAAACATTTAATCTTTCGGCTATTGCTTTCTGTCCTTCATTGTTGGGCGAATTTCGAGCCTATGAATGACCTTGGACATTCTTTGGCACGTACGGGCTCTCTAAATAAGCCTCTTCCTCTTTCGTCAATTCCAGTTTTCGGGCGCCCAGCACCTCTTCCATCCGTGAGATGCTATTGATACCAACGACTACCGAGGTAACTCGTTTATTCAGCCACGCAAGCGCAACTTGACACATCGCAACACCATGCTCGTTTGCTAGCTGTTGAACACGCGATATAATCTCCTTATCCGCGACCGTTGACCCGTTTCCAAATCGTGAGCCATCTACCGATCGTATTGTTTGCCCTGATAAATTGATCGGTCGAGCTAGGTAGCCCTCAGCTAGAGGCGCCCACTGTAGAAATTGGTCAGAGTCTGCGGGATATTCGATGTCTTCAGAGGAGAGAAAAGTACCGATAATATACCAACACCAGTCTGCCTACAGTACCGTATCACTTCCCGTTCCTCCTCGCGATAGATAAGATTGTAATGGCATTGCATTGCCACAAACTGCGTCCATCCATTTCGTTCTGCTGTAGATTGGGCCATGGCTAACTGGAATGCCCACATCGACGATGCAGCAAGATATAGTACCTTCCCACTGGTAACAAGGTCGTGAAGCGTGCGCATCGTCTCTTCAATTGGGGTATCGGGGTCCCACCGATGTATATGTAGTACGTCAATGTAATGCGTCTGAAGCCGCTTGAGCGATCGCTCAACCGCATTCAAGATAGCCTTTCTAGAGAGCCCTGTGCTTATTATCAGCTGTGCTTCAAGCAAAATAACTTGGCTCACCTATTTACCGTATTGGTTCACGTAGTCTTTGCTCCCTTTGACTGCCTCGTCTAAAAATGCAACAAAGTCGCTCGACGCACCGTATTCCGCATCCGCCACAATTCTCCCAACCTTCGTCATCAGGACCAGCTTCTCCCTCGGAATGTTGTATTTCTTGATAGCTCGGCCTATTATCGACTCTGTTTCACCGTTGCTATAGGCATCGGCCGTGTCTGCCTATCAGGTAAGTTTACATTATCTCTACTGAGCCGGTACTTTGGTACTCACCCCATGTATTGATGCCTTTACGATACGCAACATGGAGGATTTCGGCAGCCTTATTGCCATTTGTCAGCTCAAGATGAACCATCGATACCGAACGCTCGGGACCTCACTTCCTCTTCCTCCATAACCCATTTCATCCACCTTTTGCTGCCGATGCCTAGAGTCCCGAGAACCGGATTAGAAATGCGCAGGCCACTGAATCCGACACTTGTATACTCAGCCTCGGTAGACAATATAGAATTAGCAAGCTGCGCAGGTATCTGCTTTGACTCGAAGGCCGAGGTGGTTTGACCAAGATCCGACGGAGAATTGCATTTCAGAGCCTCAGGTGCGTAAACTAAAGGCTCCGATGGGACGGAGCCTAAAGTAGAATGGTTCCTACTATGACTCATAGGAAGATTGCTACGAGTCTGAGACAGACCAAAAAAATATGACATTCGATTTTCAACTTCTCGCGCTCGGGCGTCCTAACATGAATGAAAACTACAAAGCAGCATAGCTGGCTTTATTAGGATACACAATGCATGGGACTGTGCCATACCAGCTTCCAAGGGCGGGACATGCCCGTGGAATCTGAGCAATGCGACACGCCAGGTGGAAAACGCGTGTATCTAACTCAACCCCCTGCCCGCCGGATCGGAGTGCATTTCATCGGATATGTACATTCATAACAGCTGCATAGATAGGTAATTGGTATGCACCGGTCAATCCCAAGGCGGAGATGAAGAATTGATTTCTGAAAAAGAAACTAGCCTTTTTAAGAACCATGTCCGCCAAGCTTACTACTGCTTTAAGCTACACTTAAGTTATATATATAAATTAAAGCAGACCCTAGCATACTGCTTATAATAAAAAGAAAATAATTTATATATATAATTGTTGTTATAAATAAACTAGTAAAATATTAATTTATAACGTTTTATATTATTATAAAGTAATATAATTATTAATAATTATTATTAATTACTTTATATAAATAATTACTTATAATTTAATTAATTAAATATTTAAAAAACTATTATTAATTTATTATATTTATTAATTATTTATATTTATAACTACTTAGTTAAACTGTTAATTTTTAACTTTTTTACTACATTTATAGCTTTTATTATAAATTTTATATAAATTAAATAAAAGTTAAAGCAAGGTTTATAAATATAGTAAAAATAGCTAAAAAAAAGCTAGTTTTTTTATTAATAATTAATTCTTTATTTCCGTAAATTTAACTTATATAATTATTGCTTTAACTTTTATTTAATTTATATAAAGTTTATAGCAGGGGTTATAAATATAATAAAAAGGTTAAACTAAAAGCTTTTTTAACTTAAAAATAAAAAAACTTAAGTTTTTATAACCTTTTTTTTAATAAAACTTTTTTTATTATAATTATTTATTATTCATTAATTATTATTTTCTTTATTAAATATATATAATATTATAATTAATAATTAAAATAATAACTAAAATAATAACTATATAAAATATAAACAATTTATTAGTTTTTTTATTTAATAGTTATAAATGCTTAAAAAAAACAAAAATATATTAGTTAGTTTTTAAACAATTATATTATTTATTTAAAAAAAACATAAATAAACTTTTATTAAAAAGAAATTAGGTTTAAATAATTAATATAATTTATTTATTTGTTTAATTATTATTATTATTATTATTTATATAAATTCTTTATATAAATTTAATAACTAGTTTATTTTTTATATTAATTATTAATTTAAACTTAATAAATATAAGTTTATATAAAAATAATTAAAATTAAAATAAATATAGTTACGGCTAGCAGCTTTAGTAGTAAATAGTTAGCCCGTATATATAAGTGTAATATATATAGCTAAGTTATAGCTAGTGTTATAACTTACTTATATATATACTTATTTATAAATTACTTAAATAACTTACTACTAAAAATTAAAACCTTTAAAGCTATTTTTTTTTTTTAGCTTATAATTAATATATAAATTTAAAATTTACTATATAAAACTATAAATATATTTTTATAATAATTATAAGTTTTATTAAATATTATTAATAATTAATTTATTATATTTTTTTTTATTAAATAATCTTTATTAATAAAATAAAATACTTAAAGCTAATTTATTTATATATTTTTATATAAAACAGCTAATTATAGTTTTTAAAAGCTTATAAACGTTTTTATAAAAGTTTATATAACAGC
>MU619988.1:0-22660 GCA_025201785.1 Xylaria longipes
CTTTTTTATTATTTTTTATTATTTTTATTAAATTATTTAGCTTATTAATAAAATTAATATTATTTTTAATAATAATAATAATTAATTAAGCTTTAATTACTTTATTAATTATTTTTTTAAAATAATATTTATATTTAGGTTTTTTTAATAATTATAGCTATAAAAATTTATTTATAAGTTATAAATACTTTTAAAAGTTTAAAAAAATAGCTTTAGCTGTAAATTTTTTATTTTAAAATATATAGTTATTTAGCTTAGCTAGCGTAATTTTTATATTTATTAATAATATTATTATTATTTAATTTAATTGTTTATTTTAGCTTTAAAAGTAAAATTAATACATATAAAACTTTTAATTATTAAAATTAAACAATTTTAATTAAATATAATAAATAATTAATTAATATATTTTATTATATTATAAAAATTCTTTTGTTTTATATTAAATAAGTGTATATAGGTAATCTATACTATATGGACCGTTATTTTAACCCCTTAAATCTAACAGCTACGCTGTAGCAGCTGCGCCGTGATAACTATAATTTAAAAAAAAAAAATTTTTTAACCTCCGGGGGGTATGCGCTCTACGCCGGCCCCTACTCCGGAAAAAAAGCAAATATTTTTTTGTTTTAATCCGCCGCTTCTTTTATAGGCTTACAAGGCTCGCTATTTTTATGTGGTTTTATATAGCGGAAGTATATTGTGGATTATTATGGATCGTATCTACACCAAAATGCACGGACTTGTCAGGTCAACAGGGGTGGGTTAATGTTAGTTTGTCGCATTGCTCGAGAAAAAACATGTTGCCGATCTCAGTTGCTCATTTCGTGGTATAATTCATTGAAGGTTAATTTGTAAACTGGCTGACGCCAAAAGTGTATTACTTAGTAGGGTCATTTACTGCTTCGGGGAGTGCTGACAGGGCGCTTGCTTCCCTTGTTAACGTAATGACGTCACATACATTTGTATGTTTTCCGTCACATCTGCATGCTTCATTTCCATTGACAGAACAACAATACGACATTTCACACGCCTGTTACCACCTAGCATAAACGTCGCTGACTCCAACACTCAATATTAGGTGAATGGAGGTGTGCCGGTGCTCAATATGACGCGCCGTGAGGTCCTCATCGCGCGCTCGGTGGCTTACGCCATTTTGACTTCACTACCGAATGGCAAACCCGCTCGCAAGCCGTCCCTTCTCTCTAGAGCCTTCAGGATCTTTCGTCTATTCTGGCTGACATTTCGCCTGCTCCGACCCGACTTGTTTCGGGCCCTGCGTGGCGTCTGGGAAATCAAGGAGGAGGATTATAGAGCAAGCTTTGGTGCCGAGAGCATCGACAACCGCGATAGCAATAGGAAGAAGAGGAGGAAGAACAAGAAGAAAGATGTCCTGCTAGCTATGGGCGACATGGGGTACAGCGGGTCGACCTTTTTTCGTAGTAGTGACGGCGCCTACCTCGTCAAATCTATTCCACGACACTTCGAGCATGATTTCTTCAAGAACGAGCTGTTGCTACCCTATGCAGAACACATGCAACAAAACCCTGCGAGCTTGCTAGTTCGCATCACCGACCTGCTTGAGAGGACACATAAGAGTATCGGTGAGCTTCTGGGCCTTGCGCCCAGCCACCATATCGTCATGGAGAATATCCTGTACGGCTTGGACAATACGTCAGAGCGTGGTCCCAAACGAAAATGGGAGTCGTGGGATCTCAAACCTATGTCTTTCTTCTACCCTGAGAGGGATGTTGCTCGCGGTGCACTAGCCACTGAGGCCACCAAGTCTAAGCTTGCTGATGAGTTTGATGGCAAGATCAAGCTCACGAAGGAGCACGCTGCCCAGTTCCGAGAATTGCTGGAGAAAGACACGGAGTTACTCGCCGATAATAATGCCGTCGATTACTCTCTATTCCTTGTCAGGATTTCAGCGGCTGACACGACGGATCCCGAGTCTCAGCCGCTATTGGAGCCGGGCCAGCTTAACGAGAGTAACGAGCCGATACCACCTGCACAGCCGCCTTTCTCGCCCCCAGGTCCCCCCACCTGGCGGACGGGTATTCTTTCAAGTGACGGCAAGGAGATATATAGGGCTGTCATACTGGATTTCTTCTGGGCAAAGCATACCTTGCACGCCAGGGTCATGACAGGGCTTGTCCAGGGGTATAACCTCATTGACGAACAGGGGCCAATGAGTATCACAGCCGAAAGCAACGAGTATCGGCAGAGATTCCTGGATATGTGTACGGGGTTCATTGAGATTGACGAGTAAGAGATTAACGAGGGGAGGGTTTGGAATGGCGTTGGAAGGGGCTTGGCGGTGTTATAACTCTTGAGCAGGCTGTGAGATGTGAACAAGTTGGGAGATGTGTCATCTAGCGTTGCAGGTTGAGTTCTATGATACCCGTAACTGTGTGTGGCTAATGATATTAACGATTTCATTTCACAGTCAAATATCATCACCCTAAAAATGCCTATCTCACCGCCTAGTTCTAGACTATATCCAGGTATACTGCCTCACAGGAACGAAGCGATACTACCTCCCAGGCCTGATCTACTCGTATGTTTAAGCCTGTAAGCTACACCAAAGAAAGTTGGGCAAACCAGCTAAGGGTCCCCCACGACAATTATCTCATGCCAGGGTGCTCGTCAATATCGTAAACGCCTCTCCCCTGCATTGGACAGACGAAGTAAACCATGCTGGTCGCTTGAGTCTACTTTATGAGTGTTAGGATCTGGACAAAAAACCCCTTGGATTACGTTCCATTGCATAACTGTTGATAACTGTATGGTGTTATTGAGAAACTAAGCCGCATCTCACTCTACATTTATTGGCCAAGAAAACCCCTGCCATTGGCCACCGCCCAGCGTGACGAATATGAGCATCTAAATAGCCCAGTGCGATCCCAAGGCTCTCCGTTTAAGTCCTACGCAAATGGCGAATACGAGTGTAGGGGGAACACTCGCCAACCTTTTCATATGTGGAGGCTGAGTTTCTAGCAACGTTGCTGCTGGAGGGTGGCATGAAAGATGAGCTGAATGACTATTGCATACCGCCGATTCTAGGACTCGAAATGGTAATGTAGCGAGTCTGACTTCATAGCTCAGGTACTTTAAAGACCAAAATGGAGTCGTCTACTATGGAGATCTTCACGGGCGACCTCGCTTCATCCCCAAAACAGCAATAACATGTTGTTATGAGAGAGGCGTACTGCTCCGCTGACAAGTAAGTGCAGTCTTGGACTTAAAGAAGAGCAAGACTCACAGTACTCGTTCATCAATATTAACAGCACATAGCTGCTACCGGGCTCTATTCCCTTACCCATCCCCTTGGATTGTGACAGAGGCGGTTCGTTATTGCGATACAGTCTCAGCTGGGTCAGCGACCAACTTCCCAACGCAAGCAATAGCTGAAGTAAGCTACCCCTGAAGTCATTTTCTTCCCTTACTAGGTGCTTGCGGAGGCAAAAATCTCCTGTTAGGGCATTGAACGTGTCTCGGGAGAACTCAGAACTCCCAACCCCCCTAAACGAGTAATTATTGACTCCGGCGAACTATAGTGTGGCACAGGGAAAGAAAGATACATATCGGCATGTTCTTGTCCGGCCACGAATTGTCCAATAGGGTCAACGTCCCGGGCGACTTCGCGACAAGATACGGCACAAGATACGGCATAGCCGGTGATCACGTCGATAAGCGAGGATAAGCCCTCGCCCGAAAGCAATCCAACTCCAACAGTAACACAGCATCAAGTTTCTTCGACTGCAACTGGTGGCGGGGCGGCGCCGACTCAAACTCTCAATGACGACGCTGGTGGATTAGATGCAAAACCTAGTGCGGAATCGGTATACGACGCAATGGTCACAGGGCTGTCGGCTACAGAAGATACATCACTCGATCATGCAAGTTTCCCCAAAACGACTTGAATAACTAAGCAGCTTACAGGATGACTAGACGGTTTCGTCAACCCACAGCCAGACATTGAATCAAGGGAAATCCGTGGCCGAGTCCCAGCCGCCATCATCACCTTTACAGATTCCATTATCGCAGCCACTTTCAACACCACTAGGGCAATCATCGACAGCACTATCATCATTACCATCAGCTTTCTTGCCAGAAGCAACGTCAACAACACGATCGACGGTACCATCTACGATACCACCGACAACAACAACAACAACCTCACCACCTGGGTCGGCAAGTCCCGGCGCGCTGGAAAATAGGCCCGAAGGACTCAGCGTCGGGCTTGTGGCTGCGATAGCAGTCGGCGCAACGCTCGCCGCGCTGCTACTAGGCGCCGCAGCATACTGCTGTCTCAAACGGCGTGCGGTGCGTCGCTGTGCGCGTCTCCGGGCGCCGACTCTGTCGCAGGAAAACATACTCCATCAAGGGTTCGACGCGTCGTCTGAATGGAAACCGCCCGCCGAGCTCCTGCATTAGAATACGATGTCACGTCGAGTCGAACTTGAAGACTCTCTCATGTTACGTGCCCAACTCGACGATGCTTCGTCTTTTCAGGCTACTCCAAGTTCCCCGTCTTCTAATTCGTCTCTTGCGCCACATAATGCGGCTGAGATGCAGAGCCCCCCGCCGCGTCCGCCCCGTCCTTCGCCTGCTGAATTGTTCGTTATGCCTGCCGAGTTGCCAGGTGTATATAAAAATTGAGACTAGCTGAAGCCAAAGTTATGGAGACGTGTAATGACTCTTGTCTGCTTTCATATCGTCTTGTTCTGTAGTAAGGAAACGAGAAGCTATATAGGATCCTTAATCTTCACTATACGAATCTCCACACGCATTTTAATTGGCAATGACGAGGGGTAGGATGCCACTTTTACGAACTTGGTTTCTTTTCGGTCTTTCAGGGCGTCCACGGAGAAGCTTCTCCTTAATCATATTACGCGTATTTGATGGGTCGTTTGGGAAGAGCAAAGAGAACGCGGGAATAGGAATACTTTGAGACGGCGTATATGAGGTAGGGGTAGACGCAGTTGACCGAAAACGCTATCAAGTTAGTAGACTCCGTCAATCTCTAAAGCGAATATACAGCGTCAGGGAAAACCCCGAAGGATGACCTTCCACAATAACTCCTTGATCTTTGAGCCCGCACTTAACCTGGCGAGATGCGGGGTGTTCAAGTACCCCCCTTAACGTGTTCCTATGCTCACGGGCAAACTCTTTAAGTCGGTGCCTATTCAACTCACTGGGCTAATCCCATGAGCCATGTACTCAATATCCCAACACGTAGGCATAGGTCCCTTGCCAGTCCCAGGGGTGAGAATTATATATAGATAACAGTTTGAAGAATCACATAAAAGTGCAATGCTAATGTCCGTCACGAAGACACCAGTTCCGTGAAGATGCAGGCTGGAAAAATGGAACTAATGGGAACAGAGCTTGGGATTCAAATGGGCTCATTGGCCAGATTGGTGGCTACCTAACTGTTGCTAATTAGTGAACCTACGGCTGGGTATCGCAGCTTTAGGCAGTCATGTATGATCCTGCGAGGTGGGACATATAATATACAGTATCACCATCTCCCTTGGTCTTGACTATCGACCACTGTAGCTTCTTATATTTAATGACTTAGCATTTGATCGAATGCAATAGGTATTACATCTCTCGTGCACCAGTTGCCAACTGAGCGGCGTTGATCTTGAACTGAGAGTGCCTCAAGACAGAGGGCGGCTTCGGGGTGATCATTCTTGACTCCATGGAAATCTACGGACGCCCATTGTCAGAGGAGCTCGTCACCAAGCTCACACGTTTCCCCGAAGTCGAACTATGGGGCATGCTTAAACGGTACCACGACGTAGAGCCGCGAAAACCATGCCGGAACCCCGTGCGTTCATCACTTGGTCCGGTCGGCATCCTACCTCTCGAGCTCCTATTCGACGTGCTCGAGTTCCTCGACTTTCGATCCCTGATGCGTCTGATGCGCGTTTCCCTGCAGTGGAAAGTAGCAGTGGAAGCCCTTCCCGCCTACGCGGCTCTGACAAAGCACGCACGAGAAGAGCTGAATACGCTGGGGCTGACGGGCATCATAAAACACCACACGACCTCTGCTCTATACGGCGCTCTCCTATCGCAGAAATGCGCGTCGTGCTTCGAGTTCGGCGGCTTCCTGTTTCTGCCGACCTGCGAGCGGATCTGCTTCGCGTGTCTGATGCATAACCAGGCCTACTGGATGCTCTCCGTCTGGCAGGCTAGGGAATGCTTCTCGTTGACCGACGAGGAGCTATGCACTCTGCCGGTCCTGCAGGCCATCCCCGGCTCGTACTTCGTCGGGTCGCAGCAGACGCAGCGCTGGTCGATCCCCCTGGTGAGCGTGAAGCAGACGAAACAGCTCGCCAACGAAGTCCACGGCTCCGCTAGGATGACGGCGATTAAATACGTCGAGAGCAAGCCTTTCGCGCGATCGACCGTGTACCAGCGCTTCCACAACGCATCCCTGGACCCCCCGGGCTGCGATCTGTCGCGTGTCCGTCTGAAGGCGCTGCCGGAAGACGACGACTACTGCGGCATGGCGGCTATCCGGTTCCCGTATGTGAGGTCCGGGCAGGCGGACGTGGGACGCTTGTGTCGGGGCTGCGAGTACGTCAGTCGAAACTTCGATTCTTTGCCGGATGCTATCAAGGCAAAAGTCGTACCGCCCGGCGTAGACAAAAGGATACCGCTGCGCGCGATGAGTACTCGATTAAGATCGAGCCGCGGGTTCATTCAACATCTCTCAGGCTGTTACGGAGTCGAGCGGCTGTTGGCCGAAAGGAATGTTTAGATTACGGTTTGACTCCCATGTTGGGATATCTGGTTTGGGATTGCAGAATCTAGTCTGACCCCATGTCGCATGTCTGTTACTGAGAGGACAGATGCCGTACAGTTCACGTGCCCGTTGGACCATTGAAAATGTACTTGATAGTAGGTCAAGAGCTCGGGGAAATCATCTCCTATGCGGAATCCATCTTGAAAGACGGCGGGCCTGGCCTCGCCGACTTTACTAGTATACACTTTCTTATATCAAGGACTGTTCCTGGCAGACAGTCTGGTGAGTCGCCCTTCTCACTCCAGTGTAGTCTTGACAGCAATCGGGTATATAAACACACACTGTACAGACATTAGAAAAATATACACATCAATCGTCACGTCCGTCCCGTTCACCAGACTTGACTTCGCCGTAACCGTCGAGCATGAGTTGGAGTGCTCTTTCCATCGTCTGCCTCCTGCCCCTGAGGCTTCTTCTCCTGCTCCTTCGCCTTATCCGCTTCTTTCGCCTTAGCCGCCTCCTCCGCCTTGGCCGCTTCCTCTAGATCCCGCTCCGCATCGCCGTCGTCCATTATGCTATTCTTCACTGGCTCGACAATCCAGCCTTTGGCGTCAACCTCGAGGATATCTTGCTTGTAGATCTCACTCATCATCTCCCAGCCTTCGAAAGTCGGATGCATTTGATCGGACGTGATGAACTCGGCGGTGACGCGACCAGGAAGGCCCTGGTCGTAGTGCTGCTCCGACAGCAGCACATGTTTTCCCTCGCGCTGCACGTCGGTTGCGACCTGCCGGATCTGCGCGTTGATGCTCTTGATGCAGCGCTCGAACTGCGGGCTGGTGCTCGTCACTAGTGTCGACAGGATGACGGCGGCGCGCGGCGACGCTTCGAACAGGAAGTCGACAAGGTTCCGCGTGTAGTCGTATCCATGGGCTGACCCCCATTGCTTCTCCTGGAAGCAGTCGCTCGACCCGGCGTTCACGATAATTAAGTTGGGCTGCATCTCCGGCACGGCTGTCTGCGCCTTCTCGTGCAGGATTTGGATCGGCGTCGCGGGGAATGCTTGGACGTCGTTGTCTTTGAATTGGCCGAAGCGGTTCTGTCACGCGGGCCAGGAGTCAGTTCGGTTTAATAGGGACGAGGTGTGGTTGACATACCGTCCCGACGCAGTTCACCGCGTTCCCTAGCGATACCAGCCATTCGCGAAGCCGCATGCGGTAGGCGGACTGCCGCGGGACACCCAGTGTCATCGATGCGCCTATGAACATGACGCGCAGCGGAACGCCGCCGGCAATGGGTTTTGAGAGAGGTTTCGCGGGCTCAGTTTTCACGGGCTTGATTTCGAACGACGTGGGACTCTGTTGGTAGGACTCTGCCGGTCTGGTCGTGGCTGGTTTAGGCTTTGCTGATGACGACGCCGCATCCTGTGTATGCGACTTCTCCGACGAACCGACTGTCACTGGCTCGGTATTGATCGACGGAGCACCGTCTTTCTCCCCGGGCGCGGGTTTCCCATCGCCCTTGTTCCCGGTCGACTGCTTCTCTCCTGCCTCCTCCATGACGCCGTTGGGAATGGGCCGGTCGTTCTGATCGTTCGGCACGCCGTCGATGATGGGCGTCTCGTTCTCCTGCTGTGGTATGGGCTCGTCGTTGTGGTTCTCGGGCGCGCTCTTGAATTGATTGCGCACGTAGTCGACGTCGACGGTACCTGTTCCCCATAAGATGGCTACTCGTGGCGTGAGTAACAGTTCAATCCACTGCGTTTACGCATCAGTCGCATGCATACCGAGTAGGAAGAAAAACGCGACGGTGATAACGGCGACTTTGCCCAGCTTCGACAGCTGCCTCCATCGCGCGCCGACGCTGCCTGACCGTGATTGTATCAGCATGGTTTATTGGGGCATTGAGTTCGAGGCTTGCATTGTTGAATCTCGGAGATTCAAGAAAAAATGCTTTTCAGGGGGCCCGTCGGGAAAGACCTTACTGCCAAGATGGATGATGACAGAGCATGAAAGGAGCCTTGGCCTTAGCCCTAGGCTACCTAGGTACAGTACAGTACTTACGTCATCGCCCTAGTGCCCTAGTGCCAAGACTTAGTCCTGCACCTATACTAAGGTTCGTACCTACCTACTTACAATACTATCTAGGTACCTACCTACTCAACATGTCGATGCAGGCCCATTGTGAAGTCGATATTCTTTCTAAACATAATCTAACCTTCGCAGCATGCAGTGGGCAGATTTTGACTGGGCCGAGGGGAATAAATTCTTGCTCAAGATGGAAGGTAGCAAAGGGAACAAAAAGAAGAGGAACGGAACAAGAAAAAGAAATCGGCGATGCAGCGTTAGAATGGCGCCGAGTTTTGGTTTTTGGTAGACACATCACATCTTGGATGAATTTAGACTTCCGAATTGACTTTTTGCAAATATCGACATCTGTCCCTTGTCTAGTCTGTCCGTCAAAATATCTTCAACATGTGTTCTATCCTATTCCCCAAGTCCCTCTTACTTTGATGCTCTCCAACCAAAATCGTACACTTATTCCCAATTCCCGGATGCTGGATTAAACCTCAAAAAACGTGCAGAACCGTCGGCATTGTAACGGCCCACTGCTTTATCGTATGTCGGGATATCGAAAGCCCAATCGGTTGCCCACTGAGCAGCGTGCCCGTTCGGATACGTGGCCTGGAGTCTTTGTCTATCTCTCGTGAGTCTTTGTATGGCTGCCCTAAGCGCGTTTACCCACGAAAAGTGGACAATTGCATAGCTCGTGACCCGAGACACTAGATCGGCCGCGACGGTGAGATAATCCAACTGCGAAAACCCGCCTGCGATTTGGCCGCGGCCGTTGACCTGATCCCACAACTCGCTATTGCCAGCGCGGTCTCCTATTTTGTGTGGAGCCGGCGGTTGAGGCAATTGAAACTCTACCGTGAGGCCGCGAGCAATCGCGTCCTTGCTGGGGGTCACTGTAACGGTATGCCCCCGATCCCTGTCTTGTCGTTCTACTTCTTTCTCCCTGATAGGGAGTGAGGCCATCATGAGTAGCCCTAGCACCTCTTCTTTAGCCGCTAGCCAGCTATGTAACTAAGTAGTCATGAAGGCACTTGAGGGTCTAAAAAGGGAAGTCGAAGCGAGAGGCATATACATAATAGACTGTGAGGAGCTTGCGTACCGATGCAGTGAAATACCCAACCCGGGATAGAAAGCCGATCGACCAGTGGCAAAGATCGGTTGAACGTGGCTTGGTCCATCCGCCAAGCCATCTTGTCAGCCATCACATGTGATAGTATAGCACAACTAACCTCGTCTCTGTTCGCAAAGGCCTCTGCGAACATATCAATTTGCCAACGGCAAGGTAAATAGTACCACTCCAGGCGGTGGTGTCAGCCGCTGTAGAGCATAGTCAAAAGAAGATATAACTCACCGGAGACCTTCTCCACTATAGCACATCTTAGTACAGTCCATTTCAGGTTGAAATAGGGGGAAAAAAGAATGATAGCCACTATAACAAAAATAATAACACCATTTATGGGAAGTGTGCTCAACGAGAGGCTCGTGTTCGTCATGGAACTTGGAAAGCGAGGATAATAGTCGCTGCGACTCACTTGATCATATTCATCATCATACCATCCTGCTCGCAGGTCTCTCCAGATGTTATGCCTAGCCTCCCAGGTTCGTACGATTCTCAAGTCTTCCTCGTAGGTCTCGACGTATGGATCAGGGTATATGGCTTGTGTCTCGGTCCACTGTAGAACATGGTATCAACAGATTTGAACTTATCAAAGAGATAGTGATAGACTTTGCAAATGGTAAAGCAGAGAGAATAGTCGTGGCACCAACGTACTTGCCCATTGAGAATTGCCAGGCTGCGGGTTTCATTCACAACTATCGAGGGTCTGTGGAAAAAGTTTCCACTCTTCCTTAGTGCGCCTGATGTTTTCCAGAAGTCCTCTGCCAGCAATCTTGAATGCCATGACGGTGGGATGTGGTACGTCCTCGTTATAGCGCTAGGTTCCGACCACGGCCCCTCCACGAACCATTGTACTGTACGACGGGTTGAACTGGGCATTTGAGTCAAAGAATAGGCGATCGGGATTTCTGTGCACGCGGTCAGCGTAGAGTACAAGGCCAGACTGCGCATCTTTGCGGGGTCATATAATATCGATAGCCGTAAATATAAGCTGAGACGCGGGACAGAAGCCTATATAGTCATGACACTCACCGCTGGCGCCAGAAACACCGCCGAAAAGCTGCTGTTCGAAAAATTCTCCAATCTCATTATTGCCTTGGCAATCTACTATCTAAAATTTCATCAGTATCTGGATGCGCGCAGAGCACTAGTATGAAGACTTACGGGCTCCCGAAGACCTCGTGGTGGACATGTTTTTATTCCACCGCCAGGAGGTCTCATCATTCGGCCCCGCGCAATTGCATGCGAAAGTTCGTGGAGGAGCTAAATAGTCGTAAGCAACGTGACAACTCTATAGTAGTAGATATGAAGGTAACCGACAGTAATTGATAAGTAGACATGCATCATACACCGTTCTCCTACCGTTAATTGAGTACCATCGCACAGTTTGCTCAGTCTCCGAATACCCAATAGGGTTATCCCGGTGGCTGCGACATTCAAGAGTTAATTCTCGCCATATTTGAGGTGATATATGAATGTTTCATGCTCTTAAGATGTAATGTTGGCCTAAAGCCGAATCTCCTGCGGTCGGTAAAAGAAGTAATAACCCTAAGAATTACTCACCCTTGGTTCCTGGCAAGGCACAACAGACGCCATCGACGCCTCCAAGCTTACCGAAACTCTTATCACAATTAGTCTCAAAAGATTGTAGATTTACCACTAGGGAAAAATGGCCACTTATAGGAAAAGCGACGATATTATCGTCTAGAACACACATATGAATCTTCTTAATCAACGAGGAAACCTGCATTCGGGAATACGTACAATTAGGTGCGAGTGAAGAAGTTCGTTTAGCGTTTGGGTCCATTCAGACTTGCTATGTGTGGTCATCGAGTCGTACTGGCAAGGTGTGCCTGTAAGTTGCGCCATGTATTGCTCCTGGGAGTGGCTAAAAAGGACTAGGGCGTCCTCGAAAGGCTCTTTGCCTATAATATCGGGCACCACATCTCGCCAAAGGTCTATACGACCGAACAAAAGCGTCTGAAGCTACAGCATGCCGTACTTCTATCAGTACGCAGCACAGCTCGCCAGACCGGAAGAGAAGCAGACATAACTAGAGCATATATACTGGCAAGTTATGGATGTTCAACTCACTAGAGTAATATTAGACTAAGTCTCACTAAGTAAATTAACATGCAGGCAATCTTTGGGTACGTTCCATCAGAAACTTTCACTTACCAGCATCATGTCTTTCATCAATAAGTGTTTTGAGAACACGATCGGCAAGTTCTACGGTGATACGCAACTGCAAGCGTTTAGGTGTCAGAGATTGCCGCTTATAGCAAGGATTTGACTCATTCTGGGGGTTTCGGAGGCATGCAGAGGTAAGATGTTCTTGCCAGAATGGGAAATAAACAATGCCGAGATGCGTACTACGGACCAGATCTTTGGGTCGTCCACGCTCCATTTTTTGGCTTCGCCAGGCGAGGTATCAACCCAGTCGAGCCAATGGTCTTTTCGCAGCCAAGGTTCCCAACGTCCTTCATCAACTTCAATTGACTCCAAGTCGAAAATGTCTTGTAATGCCTTAGCATGTTCCCCAGTGTCGCCCAACGAATGTCCTGAAGATATGTGTCCAAGCCGCGGAGAAAACCGGATCCAACGATTCAGTATTGCGGCTTCCCACGTCCGCACCCCTGCGTGTGATCCTAGCTGCCAGCCTTCAGAGCGAAACAATTTGTCTATTTCCTCGTCACTTGGTGCAACTCGGATTGGAAGTTTGCCGGTCATATCAGCATAATGTATCGGGTCATTAAACCGAGGTAACTCGGGTGCAAGACCCGAATGCCTTGAATAGTCCCATACGAAGTCTGATAGTTTATAGTTGGGTTGTTCCGGCGGGAAGCGCTCTGCCCAAGGTGATAATGGAGGGTCTGTCGATGCTGCCATGGTGTAACAATATTAGACGATACTGGATATCAAGCGACAAGAAATACCACCGCAGCGAAGCTGATAAACAATCACAGGGAAGAGGAAATCACAAGTTGAGCTGGTTACAAGATAAACCCCTATGCTGGTGTAAGGGGTGAAGGTGTGGCTGCATTCGTCGCATGGACAAAGCGTCAAAGCACCAGGAGACAATGAGTTGTGATATTCGAAATTGCGGGGGCAATGCACGCATGAAGGAATGCTAATGGAGTATAGTAATAGGTAGGCGCATTGCGTCTAATATTCATTGACATTCGAATGACGCTGGCAGTATGGAAACTGCTCATATCTAAAATGTTGGACGGCGTGGCCCTGTACAAATTGCTGTGTTTGCGTCTCTGCGTGAAAGGACCTAACCGTAGGCATTTATAAAAAGGAATTAAATTATAAAACATAATTAAATATAACATATAATATATTTATATAATTTGCTATAAACTGGACGGCACTGAGAGTACCTGAATCAACCTATATTTACGTAGTTGATGTCTGCTGATCGAATCTGCTGTAGAAGCCGCCTACAAAAAAGAAAGAAGTAGCTGGTACGAGCTTGGGCCTTTGATCTGGGGTCGTGCGGGAACAGAACGCCGGATGGACGTCACGTGACGGCTTACCCCTATTCGGGAAATGGTTCCCTTCTGCTATTGCTTCGCTCATCGTGTAGACTACTGAGCAGCAACAGCAGCGCAGTACATAGTCGGAAAGGGGTATCAATAAATTTCCCCTGCCTGTACTGACCTTGCTGGGAATTCTCTAGGCCTAAGGCGTTGCTAGTCTGTCCAAGTGTCCGTCCATCTTGCAATGACATCATCCCCTTACTCATATTGGCCGCGAATAAGATGAAGAACTTCTTCAAACAAACGGCCCCAATCCGGCCACCACCACCGGTCCAATCCAAATACAGCGCGGTACCGACGGGCGAAGAATATGGGGACGATTATCCTCAAGCCGGTCCGCTGCCGCAGTCCCGTCCACCGAATATGGCCTACGTGTATGGGCTCACGTGCTTCGTGTCCTTGGGCGGGTTCTTGTTCGGTTGGGACCAGGGCGTTATGGCCATGATTATCGCTGATGAGCGTTGGCTAAGGTTGATGCAGCCAGCTAATGATTGTGAGTAGCTGTCTTGCTTGAATTCTGTGTTGCTTGCGCTGGCTCGCGTCAACTTATGTGCATGTGTATCCCTTCTTGTTATGGCCTGCTCATTTGCCATCTTGCCTCACTTAAGGGACCTGGGATAATTTGCCACATCCCCAAAGTTGTAGGACAGAATGACTGATTCGAGCACGTCGATGTGCGCCTCTCATACAGGGAGTGTTGGCTTCGTTATAAGTATCTATAACATCGGGTGTGTTATCGGTGCGCTAACCATCGGTTTCTTCGCCGATGTCTGTGGTCGGGAGCGCACCGTTTCCCTTGCTAGTACGGTCTTCATCATCGGCGCGCTACTACAGGCTGCGTCGTATACTATTGCCCAAATCGTATGTCTTGACCATTCGCTTTTCCTATTTCTCCTATTTGTGGTGTGCCCCATCCTTGTCGTCTGTCTATGTGAGAGGCATCACACCCCATAGGGCTGGCCTTACTGTGTATTGTGGTGAGCTAACACTGACCCATTAGAGCCTCGGCCGCTTCATCCTTGGCCTCGGCGTCGGCGCCTATTCTGCTGCCGTCCCACTTTATATATCTGAGATCGCACCGGCGCGGCTGCGTGGCCGGATTGTCGGTATCTTGATGATGATATTATGTTTTGCAGAGATGGTTGTCTTTTTCGTCGACTACGCTTTTTTCTTTCTCGATTCTGATGACTGGTGGCGCCTGCCGCTCGCAATTCAAGTTGTTCCCGCGCTCGTTCTCGCCATCGGCTGCTGGAGTTGGGTTCCACCATCTCCGCGCTGGCTTGTCTCCCAGGAGCGTTACGAATGTGCGCTTGAAGTCCTGACTCGTTTGCACGGATCCGTGGCCGCGGAAGCGGAGATCCGCACAATTCGCGAGTCAGTCGAAGCACAGGCCAATGTTATAGAGCATTCTGGTGCTTCGTGGGCTGATATGTTTCGCGGGCCTGTTCTTCGCGTCACGCTTCTCGGCACTGGGATCCAAATGTTCCAGCAGACTACGGGAACGAATGGAATCTTCTACTACGCGCCTCAACTTTTTAAGAAAGGCGGCATTACGGACCCGAAGTTTGCCAATCTGGCCACTGGGGGTATTGGTGTGACTCTATTCCTCAGTGCTTGGATCCCGGTCTTTTATTTCGATAGATTCGGCCGCAAAACTTGGTTTCAGGTTGGACTTGTGGGCATGATTGTTGCCCTGACCGGTATCTGTGTCCTACAACAACACGCTGCCGACTATCCGCACAGCAAAGCCAATTATGCCATAGTGATATTCCCTTACCTCTTCTTTACTTTCTTCAACATGAGCTGGAGCGCTGGTTCATGGGCATATGCCGCGGAGATTTTCCCCATTCCCCTTCGTGTAAGTCGAGATCCACCACCAGCGGTCGTTCCTGTTGAATTATTTTCCACAGTGTTCCACGCCATTTTGTAAGTGTAGTGTCCGCGCTGACCACGGCCAATTCATTTCAATCTAGGCGAAAGGGAATGCTCTGTGTACCGCTTCTCTATGGATCTCCAACTTCATCGTAGCTCAAGTTTCACCGCCAATTGAAAGCGCGACAGGGTATGGCCTATACATATTGTTCATCATCATCTGTATCATTGCATTCTTCTTCGTCCGATACGCACTCGGTAAGTTCCTCGCATTTTCACGCTAGTAACACTTCAAGAAGCACATTTAAGTTAATATTCGATTCAGTTGAAACGAAAGGCCGGTCCCTGGAAGAGATGGCAGAGGTATTTGGCATTGATAGAGATAGCACCAAAGGGGAGGATGAAGGGCGGAGCACGGTAAGACAAGGTAAGTTTGAACTAATTAATGTCAAGTGATCTGCAAAGATCTTTACTGATGAACGAACTTTAGCTCTCCTACGGACAACATCGGAGGATGAGGGCTTCCCAGATGATTGAAATACAACTCCATACAGCTCATGAAAATGGCAGGCTGGATTATGCTTTTTGTACAAGACATTAGCGGATAAAGACGGGCGAAGATGTGTATTGTTAGTGCATAACCAAAATCTACTAACCTAGCGCCAAGTATGTATAGGTAAGAATAGACAGACCGGGAGAGGCTGAGCGAGTCAAGTTCGCAAACTCTTTAGGGGTTAAGGCTAATGTGAGGTAGTGTATGAAGTTACATCAGGGAATTTCACATGAACTGTAGCAGAAGTGTTTATATTTCAACCTCGTTCCGGCTACGTCTAAACCGGCTTCACCTCACGTTCTCATTAATCTTAGCACGATGCCTGTGGGAAATGATGCGCTCTATCTTTTACCTGACCTCGCTACAATATTTTTGAGCTAGTGTAAACAAGAAAGAAAAATCTTAAACTACTATTTTTCACGTAGCTTAGCCCGTCGAGGCTGCCGAATACGGCGGCCAACCGTTGGGAAATCCGCTCGTGTCTTGTCATTTGATTAGAGTGCCTTTGACGCCCTGTAAGACTCATGAAAGATACAGTACGGTTCAGCCTTCAGGACTAGAAATATGATGCGTCTTAGAGCCAAAATATTGAATTAGCAAGGCAGAACTTCCGAGTGAGATAGTGCGAACCTCATACACACGCTAGAATCGAATTAAGCTCCTTGAATTTCGGGTCTCTATTATTGTATCGCTTCGGAAGCAACGTCAAGGTAGTATTACTATCGAGTGGGGAGTGAAGACTAGGCATAAGTGTCTCATCTTTATGTACTTGACTTAACACCGCTATGAATAGGTATTATAGGTATAGACAAGAGAACGTGGGATGGCTAGATATGTTCCTCCATATTAAAATTGCGGCCAGTCTGAGGAAGGGACATTATTTTTAAGCAGTTACTCTTCGGGTTGAGTCGCTCTACACAACAGGGATCTCTACTGTGCCTTGGAGAGTCTACATCCTCTAGCTTAAGAAACTTCAATAAGGCAGCGATTACTTCGAGGGCTTGCGAGGAAATGCAAAGCTGGTACCATATCATTATCGCTCATGCCCTCGAGCGTAGAAACTCGGGCATTTGGGAATGCCTGGAAGAAGTATGCTATTCCCATACGAAGCTCAATATACGCAAGATGCATACCGATACAGACTAAGACGATAAATTTTAGCAGGTACATGAGTGACGACGCGGCCGAATATGGGAGACTAACTTCTCGAACCACCGCCGAACGGTATGATTGAATCTTTCATCGCTTTCGTAGGGTTCTCCCACCGTGAGGGGTCATATCGGTCTGGATCCGGAAACACCTCTGGATTTCTATGGAGGCTCCATGCCTGAGTCGTAACCGTTGTGCGCCCGGACAGCCAATATCCGGCGATATCAGCGCCTTCTTTTGGGACGTATCGCGGAAGGCCAATAGGGATGACGGGGAAGCGACGCAAAGCCTCTGTGATGCATTGGTTCAAGAAAGGGAGGCATTTTAGGTCGTCGTCCGTGAAACCTAATGGTAATGTTTCGAGTTCTTTTATTAACTGGTCTTTGATCGCCGGTTGACCACATAAAACCCACGTCAGGAATGTGAGTGTATTAGATGTTGTACTAAAGTGTCCATTAGTGAATTGCCTAAGAAATTCTCGGCACATACAGATGTAAAAGGTCGACTAGAAGAACTTAAAAGGGGTGGGTGACGGTGGGAACATACTCGCTGCCCGCAATAATATAGGCCTCGGCGTCTGGTCAAAGTATGGTTAGTAATAGACACGCGTAAGTAATGGAGTATTTTAAAGAGTATTGTGAGTCTAGGGAATATCGTCACAATAGTAGAATGCCGACTAGTACCGTAGACGGTGATAGATCATAGGGGTGTGGTTCACCATTCCTCAACTCAGTTTCTGTCATGGTTTCACCCTCAATTGTGGCTCTTCGAACTAGTTTACTGAGAAGTACTGTACTCGCAATATTAGTGATTTTGAGATCACACCATCATCTTTGTGATGAACAATAGGTAGTACTGACACGGCCTATCTCCATCTTCGCTTTGCATTTCGTCCCTGAGTCGCTTCATCTGTGTAGTCGCATACATAGCTAGCCGGTCCGAAAGTGCCTTATACGAATGTCCTAATCCAGGGACCGGAATATAATACAGGATTGGCATTAGAAACGAAAGCTGGGAGCCAATACTGGCGATGAGCCCTGCTTTTCGAATATCCTTGATGTAAGTGTTTGCCTGTTTCCTTTAATTAGTATAATTAATATGTCATCGTATTTCGACGTCTTCCTACCTTGCCCTTCTCAAGCGCATGGAAAGATTCTCCGAAGGTTAGTTGGCCAATACTAGACCACTTAGAGTCAGTTATTAGGATTTCTAGTGATTGCTGAAGATTTTAGAAGCTCCTAGACACCCTTTTGGCTGAAAAGATAAAGCTTTTACTGTAAAAGTTGCCAAGGCCAGAAGAAAACAGCTCTGAGAATTACTTACACGTCCGTGGCCATGAACATCCACCACTTATAGACGTCGACAGCTCTTCTTATTTTCATTTCTTCTCCCATTTTCTCAATTACCAAGCGTACCTTCTCTTCAATCTGCGGTATCATGGCCTTTAAGCTGCTCTCGGATATTGCTTGCGATAACAGCTTTCGATGCCGGCGATGGAAGTCTGTGTCCTATATGTGAATCCTCAGGTCAATGGACGCAGTTCAAAGTAAATGATTTCAAAGGACCTGGGTTTTAAACACCCTTGGGGCTTGCGGGAGTACCAGGAGTATATATTCTCAGTTCAGACAACTTATGTTTCCGAGACGCGGCAAAGAGCAGTACAAGAGACTGTGGAGTGCTGACCTGAGTATTGACTATGTTTTCCTTTCCGTATGGAACCCCTTTGTAGAAATCAGTTTTCACGAAGTCGGCTTTGACTCGATGGATTTTCTTGACAGTCGGGATATCGATTACGTCGACTTCGTTTGGCCCTACTCGCACTACTGGGCCTATGGAAGCGTCAACACTGATGGCTGTAGCCTTGATTAAAACTAGCTTGTCGTGCTTACCATACTGCTTGTGTAGCTGGTCAATGTAAAGGGGGCCAATGCCCTTAAGAGTCTTGATTTTTAGTATAACATCCGTCCAATTTGTGTACCATGGGCCGGGAATCTTGGCTAGAGGGTTGAAGAATAGACGGCGAATTATGACCTATCAATCATTAGAGACTAAGCAGAACTCATTTGCAGATGTTGAGATAGTGTTACAGAAAGGACAATTCCCATGAGGACCATCCCAGCCATTTGGCGGGAGCCAACGTTGTGCTCGGCCTGGGAATCTAAGGTATTCATGGCGATAAAGGGATCTTTTTCGGTTTTCCAATACCCAGGTGATTGCCGTTAAGCTGTACTTTCGTCTCATAGCTCGTGGAATCTTGAGCTTTTATATACTATTATGGAGATAATTTGCACCCACTTATTGTCTCAGGCCGACAGGCCATCGGCATCTGGAACCAGGTTATATGCCTTCGCGTCACTTTCTTCGTTGTATTATTGAAGGCACGGAATGCACGGATAATGGGTCTGCTCAAGACAGCTCTGGGGACTCTTAGCTTAGAATCCGCATAGCTCCACGTTGTCCACGTTGCAATATCCTTGGCTTAGTCCTGAACGGCGGTCGGGTGGACTCCTAGGTCCGTGATGGGACAACACCCCTCTCCCCCTTGTTATACGGGCATACGGCAGCTAATGTGATCTACTGAATTTCCTACTTTGATAACTAGTATGTTGACTCTTTCAGGGATCTAGGGAGCTCCGTGAACTGTCAGATCCGCTTAAACGGCTCCCCGTCAACGGAGACAACGAAAACGAGCCCGAATTTGTCTGTTACCTTGACCGAGTATATCATCGATATTTAGACCGTTCCCGGCAATGTCTTTTAGAGCAACTCTGGGAGTTCGGTCATGCCCACGACTCTATTGCCCGGGGCTAAGTACGTACCGGGCGTGAGAGCCCTGGAGGTCCCGATCTCCCGATCCCCCGAAGTCTCGTCGGGTGGTCGGGTTTCGCGTTTCAAGCCGCAGCCCAACATTGAGCCCACACCACCCACACTAATAACGTTTTAATGTGCAAATTTGGTGTATCAATGTTAATGACGTTGCCTCTGCTCCGGCCCGTATATTAGCATATACAGTATGATCAGATGTGTTTCTAAATGCAATGCCTTTATCAGGTGCTCAAACCTTGTCATTGGTGCTTGGCAAAATTGGTGCTGAAAAGGTAGCAGCCAAAGGGATACGAAGGCTGCCCAATGGCGGGTGTGCTATTTGCTTCTGCCTAATCCGAAAGATGATGATTTGTACGTGGTTCCAATTAACCAACTCGAAGTTGACAACAACTCTGACTATCTAAATACAGCTTTCCCCATACCTACCTACCTAGGTACCCCTACATATCGTATCCAGTCCTAGGGCTGGCGCCTCCACTACCTATCAAGCTACATGCATAACCTTACCGACCAAGTCGGCCTTCGCTAAAAGGTAGAGATGCGTTTAATCAATACGGCAACTTTCGAAATCTGCGAGTTCCCTGGTGACAGCACTGTAGACTACGCCATCTTGACCCATACTTGGGGCGAAGACGAATGTAACCTCCGGGACATGTCAAGACCCGGTGTTGAGTTGCGGAAGGGCTACTCAAAGATTAAATTCTGCTGCGAGCAAGCCATGAGAGATGGCCTTGGTTGGGCCTGGGTTGATACGTGAGTGCGCTTTGCTATAAACAACCCCAGCTTAGCTGAGTACCGTGAAGGTGCTGCATAATTAGATAAAACTAGCACAGTTGAATTGTCTGAGGCTATCAACTCTATGTTTAGATGGTATTCCAATGCGAAAATCCGCTACGCATATCTGGCCGACGTCGCAGGCCGAGACGGGTTTTCTTCTAGCAGATGGTTCAGCAGGGGCTGGACGCTGCAAGAGTTGATAGCGCCCAAGCTTGTTCAATTTTATTCATCTGGCTGGACGCTTCTGGGTTCTAAATCGGAGCTAGAGGATATGCTCCAAGAAATCACTGGTATCGACACTTTCGTGCTTTCCACCGGAAACTTTAGTCAAGTGTGTGTAGCGAAGCGGATGTCTTGGGCAGCGAAACGTGATACGACTCGAGTCGAAGATCAGGCATACTCACTCATGGGGATCTTCGGTGTCAATATGCCATTGATATACGGAGAGGGCCAAAAGGCTTTTCTGAGATTGCAGCAAGAGATCTTGAGGGTATCTGATGACCAGTCACTCTTTGCCTGGGGTACGCCACTGGTATTTCCCGATATGCACGCCTTCCTCACGTCGTCCCCGATACCACTCATGCATGGCCTGTTTGCAGACTGTCCAGCAGACTTTGGCACCAACCATGATATACGACAAGTCGATAATCAGGAGGACAGTCCCCCACCAGTCATAAGATAACCTACCTAGTCGCGGACCATCCCCTCACGGACATAGCTAAACTGTACGCAATTACATACAAAAATAAGCTAACTAATATAGTTAAATTAAAAGCGGAGAAAAATATTAAAAATAACTAATTAATTTTAAAATTTAAAGTATATTAAAATATATTAAATAAATTTTTATTAGTAAATTTTATTAAGTAATTAATTTAATAAAATTAAGTTTAATAAAATTTAAGTATTAAAATTATTTTATTAACATTTTTATATATATTTTACTAATAGATTTATTAACACTATATTTTTAAAATTATTTTCACTTACTTTAATATTTTTTTATATAATATTATTATATAATAATAATATTTTTTTATATTTATTTAAAATAATATTAAACATAATATTTAATAAAATTAGTTTTAAAACCTTATATTTTTTTTTAATTTATATATTTAAGTTTATATTAAATATTTTAAGTTTTTCCTTTTATGTAATTTTTTATAGTATATATAGTTGTTGCACTTATATATTAATAAAAACAGGGCTTTAACAATATATGCTATATTATACTAAAATCTACAGATAAAGAGGAAAAAAGAAGCAAAGAATCTAGCTACAGAATATTTATACTAAGTAGGTGGTGTGTGTGGGGTATGGGCTGTGGGGCAGCTGGCAGGCAGCTGGCAGCAACTAGCAGTGAATATATTAGGTGCAGTGGCTAGTGCGGGGCGAAGCCACCAGCTAACCCGCTATAAGCCACTAAGCCGTAACTATAGTGAGAAATCGTCCAAAATATTATACGTATTTTTACCTTTAAAAAATTTAAAAGTTTTAATTAAATATTTAATATTTAATTTAAAAAGAACAATATAAGCTAGTAAAAATCATGTTATTAAATATTAACTTTTAAATAATTTAATTAAACTTTAAAATTATTTATTAGTTTATTTTAATAATAAAAGAATTAATAATAAAACTATAATGTTAAGTAAAAAAGTTATATAATTAATAAATTTACTAGTAAAATTATAATAAATGTAATAAAAGCAGCAGGTTTAAACATTTAATTTATTTATTATTAAAAGCTAATATTTTATATAAAGAAAAAAGGAAAAAAAAAGCGTAATAAGTACAAGAATTTATACTTAAATATATAGCCCGCGAAAGTTATTAGATTTAAAGGGTTAAAATAACGGTTTATATAGCATAAATTACTTATATATACTTATTTAATATAAAATAAAAGAACTTTTATAATATAATAAAACATATTAATTAATTATTTATTATATTTAATTAAAATCGCTTAATTTTAATAAT
>MU619989.1:0-22090 GCA_025201785.1 Xylaria longipes
AATAAAAAAACTAAAACTTTAAGTTTTTTATATATAAATAAAAATATTTTTTTTAAATATATTTAAAACAAATAAAAACTATATTAAAAAAACCTGTTTTTTCGGCTTAAATTTTATAAAAATCTTAAGCAATATTTTATAAATAAAGGTTTTAAATAAATAAAAAAAAACAATTTATAAAGTTATTATAAAATAAAATTATAAATTAAAATTAATATAAATATTATTTAAAATAAGCTAATATTTAGTTATATATAAATATATATATATAAATTTAATAAATATAGCTATTATTTAAAATATAAAATAAAATTAATAATTAAAAAAAATTAATAGCTTTAAAATATTATAAAAGCTATATATATATTAATTTTTATTAAAAAAAATTTTAAAATATTTATAGCTATTACAGCTAAGTTTAATTTTAAATTAAAATAATATAATATTATTAATATATTTATAAATATAAAACTTAATAAAAAAATTTATATAAAAATATTTTTTAGCTATAAAAAGCTTTAAACTATTTTAAAGCTTAATAAAGCTTTATACGGCTTAAAAAAATTACTTTTATTATAATAAAAAAAATTAACTTTAATTTTTATAAAAATAAAAAATAAAATTATTTTATATAAGCTTTATTATTATTTATATAAAAAGGTGTTTATATTTATTTATATAAATAATATTATTATAGCTTATAAAAAAAACTAAAAAATTTTTATTTAAAAAGCTGTAAAACAGCTTAAACAAGCTTATTAAATAATTAATAATAATAATTTTTAGTAGTTTTTAAAAGTTAAAGTTATTTAAAATTATTAAAAGTAATTAATTTAGCTATTTTAAGCTTTATATTTAAAAAAAAATTTAAACTAAAAAATATATTTTTATTTTTGCTGTATATTTTAATAGCAGTAATAAAACTATTATTTTATAAAGAATTAGCTATTAAATAAAAAATATATTTTTATTAAAAAAAAATAAACTTAATTATATACACAGCTATAATTACCCGGCTTAATATAGTTTTTAATACTTTAAAACTTTTATAATTTTTTTTAAATTTAAGACTTTAATATTATAAGTTAGTAAATTAATTATTTAAATATTTTAATTAAACTTAATATTATATTTTATAATTTAAAAATAGTAATAATTTTAAAGTTATTAATAACGTATTTTTTATAAATAATACTTTTAATTAAAAAAGTTTATAAGCATATATAATAAAGCTATTTAAAAAAATAATTAAATAATAAATAAATAAACAGGATATAATAACTACTTTTATTATTAAAGCTAAATTATTAATATTAGCTTAAGCTGTTAAAAAAGCTATATTTATAAGCCGTTTTATTAAAAAATTAAAAGTTATTATAAATAATTAATATATTATTATTTAATATAATAATTAATAAATAATTAAACTTATTATAAAAAAAGTAATAATTTTATAAACAAAACTTTGTTATATAAATATTTATAATTATTAGCTTTATTAAAAAGTTAAAAAAAAACTTTATAAGTAGTTTATATATTAATAAATAATATAATTACTAATAAATTAACGAAAGCTTTTAGCTAAAATAAATAAAATTAATTTTTTAATTAATTAAAGCTTATAAGCACTTATAAATATTATTTTTATAAAAAATTAAATAATAAAAAATATTAAAGTTTAAAAACTTTAAAAAACTTATTTATAAAAGGTAAATCAAGCTATTTAAAATTAAATAACCTTAAATAAAGCTAAAATAAAAAATAATTATATATACTTCGTTTATTACTTAAAAGCTTTTATTTTAACTTATTTTATACTTTTATTAAATATTATAATAATTAAAATTAATTTTGTTATTTTTAGTGTTTATTTTATAACAAGCTTTATTTATATAAAACTTTTTTAAAAAGGTGTATTAAATTTAAAGGGTTAAAATAACGGTTTATATAATATAAATTACTTATATATACTTATTTAATATAAAATAAAAGAATTTTTATAATATAATAAAACATATTAATTAATTACTTATTATATTTAATTAAATTTACTTAATTTTAACAAAACCTGCTTAAAAAATAAATACGTTTTAATTAATTTATAATAATTAATTAAATAAAAATATTAAATAAAAATATTAAAATAAATTAAAATAATATATAATGTTATAGCTTAAGCGCTATAATGTCATAGCCCAGGCGCTGGTATAGCTAGTGTGGCTAAGGTACTAGTGGTCCATGCGGGGGCTACAGTATTTACTAGCTAATATTCACTAGGTAACTGCTGTAATAAATACCTTCGCGGGCTATATATCTAGGTATAAATTCCTATACCTATTACGCTTCTTTTTTCCTTTTTTTTTTATATAGAATATTAGCTCCTAATAATAAATAAATTAAGTATTTGGACCTGCTGCTTTTATTATATCTATTATAATATTTTATATTAATATATTAATATTTAAAAAAACGATAAATTCCCTTAAAACAAAATAATTAAGTTAAGTATAGCTACTAATAATAAAAAAAACACTATAAATAAATAAAATAGTGCGAAAAAACCCTAGTATAAAGCATTTAGCCGAAGCTAAAAAGAATATTGTCTTAAAAATACCCCGATTATAGCGGAATACCTCTTATAGCTAGCTATAATTTAAAAACGTTATTTTAATCTAATAAAAAGCGATAATAATTTTTAAATAATTAATTATATAATAAGCTGTAAAGCTTGCAGCGTAGTTTAAAACTAGGACTTTTAATAATAAAAACAAAAAAAAATTTAATATTAAAAAATATATAAAAAAAATAAAAAACTTAATTTTTAGCAAAACCTTTAATTAGTATTAATAGTATTTATTTTTTAAAGTTAAAATTTAAAAATATATATTTAATATTAATAAAGTTCGGAATAACTTTTAAGTTTAAATAGATTAAATTATATATTATTTTATTATTAAAAATAAATTATTTATTGTTTTCGCTACGCTTATTTAAAATAATAAAATTGTTTAGCTTATTTTTAATAGCTTTATAACTAAAGCTTAGTTTGCGAAAATAGTTAAAAAAACGTTAGTAATAATATATACTAAGTTTAAAATACGTTTTATTTTATTAGTAAGTACTTAAAACTTAATTAAAAATTTATATAATACTATTTATTATTTTAGCGCTAGCTTAGCAAACCTAGCGTACTATATTAATAGTATAGGTATATATGTTAATAATTTTAAAAAAAAGCTAAACAAGGTTTATTTTAACCGTATTTAAAAAAAGGAAAACCTGTGTAATAATATATTCTATAAAGCTTAAAAAATTTAGGGCTAAAAGCTAAAAAACTTAAAAATAATAAATAAAGAACTTAAGAACTATATTATTAAACTTGTTAAACAACTTATTATAAAGATAAATCCTGGTTTTACTATAAATTTTATTTTAGTAAACCTAATAGCTTTATTTAATACCCGCGATAATATATTAATATTAAGTACTTTTTAAGTAAAAAGGATTAAATATTTTACTAAAGCTAAGCACTTGTTTATTTTTATTAATAATAAATTAAACGCCGGTAAGCTTAAAATTAAGTTTAAATATTAGTTTATATTATTAAAAAGTAAATTAATTAAAAATATTAACTATTAAAATAATAATAAAAAGTAAATTGTTTATATTATTAGCTATATAAATAGTTTTGTTTTTAATAATATTATTTATTTTATTATTAATAAAATGCTAGAAAAAAAACTTTTAATTATTATTAGTAATAAATTTATATAATATTTATATAATTAATATAATAATCCGAATAAATATAAAACTATTTAAGCGTAGTATAAAAATAAAAAAATAAAAGTTAAAAATAAATTTTTTAAGTAAAAAATTAAGTTTACTCGGTTAGCTAGCTAAGCTTGTATGCTTAAAAAGGATTTTAAATATAATATATATAATATATTTTTTAATTAGTTTAATAAAAAAGCTATTAAAAAAATAAAAGATTTAAAAGTAACTTTTACGGTTTATTATAAGTTTATTTAAATATATAATTACTAGTAGTATAAAAACTATATTATAAAGATAAAAAAAGCTAATATAACGAAAAAAGATAATAAAAAAAAAAAAAAAATAATAATTAAATATTTTTTAAAAATATAAATATGAACTAAAAATAGTTTTATAGTAATTAATTAATATATTTAAGATATTATAGTATTATTTCGATAAGTATAGCTAATAATAAATAATAGGTTTACGCTAAACTTATTTTTAATTAAATAAAAATATTAATTATTAAAGGATAATATTTTATTTATTATAAATAAAGCTATTAAAATAATTTTTATTTTATAAAAATAAAACATAAAAAGCTAAATATAACTTATATTAGTAAGATTATTATAAAAGCTATAAGTATAAGTTATTAGGATTTTTTATAGCTAAAAAATACTGTTTAAAATAATTAAACTTTTTTTTTAAGTTAATAAAAATATTAATATTAAATATAAAATAGTATAAGAAAATACTGTTTAATTTTTTAAAAAAACTTTTAAAAAAGAACTTTTTATTTATAAAATATATAGTAGTAAATAATAAATTTATATTAACTACGCTAATATTATTTAATATAAAAGCAGATGTATATTTTTTTATTAGTATAAAATTTGTATTATAAGTAATATAGTATTTAAAACCGGAAAAAATAACTAGTTTTAAGCTAAGTATAATTATAAGGTATAATAAAAAAGCGATTTAAACTATAAATATAGTTTTATAACTATATTTTTAAGTATAAAGATATATAATATTAAATGTTTTTATATTAATAGTTAATATAAAGTATAACGTAATTATTAGTAAAAAGTTTTTTAAAAATTATAATATACTAGTTAATAGCCGGCGGAAATAATTATTATTTTTTAATAATTAAAAAATAAGTTATTATATATATAATATTTTAATAAATGTTGTAAAAGATTTTATTATTAATTTTATATATTAAAAAAATATAAACTGTTATAAATAAATAATAAAATAAAAAAATAAACGTTGTTAAAATAAATATATAAGTTAAAAACGTTATGTTATAAAATTATTATTTAAAAAATAAAAATTAGTAAAATTTATAAAAGTAGTAGCGCAAGTGTATAAAAAAATTGTAAAACTAAAACAAAAAAAAAATAAAGCTTTTATATTTATATTTTTAAAAGTATTTATTTTTAAAATATTTATTAGTATACTACAACTTTTATAAATAAGTTTAAATTTAAGTGCTAATTAAAAATAATAAAAAGTTAATTATATAAAATAACTACTGGACGAAAAAAATTATAAACTTTTTGTTTTTAAACTATTTTATATAAAAATAGCTAATTGCTTGCTATTTAAAAAAATAACTAAAAATATATAAAGTTTATATATGTTATAAAAAAACGTTGTTAATTAATATAAATATTAATTAATATAAATTGTTATTATAAGTGCGGCCGCGTTTGCTGCAATTATTAAAAAGGATAATATTAAAGCGTATAGATATATTATTTTATATAAGATTAATTATATTATTAAATAAAAAAAATAAAATAAGTTAATTAAAAATAAAGTAAAATTTTAAAAAAAAATATACTAGTAAGTATTTAAATAATATTATAAATATTTAAATGTTTTTAATAAAGTAGCGTTTAACAAGCTTTTATTATAATAATTAAAAATAAATTATTAGATTATTATTA
Source organism: Xylaria longipes (assembly GCA_025201785.1). Classification (NCBI taxonomy): domain Eukaryota; kingdom Fungi; phylum Ascomycota; class Sordariomycetes; order Xylariales; family Xylariaceae; genus Xylaria; species Xylaria longipes. Next base: position 5,724 of record MU619989.1, read on the forward strand.
ATAAAATGTTTAAATTATTAAAATATATTATATTATATAAAATATTGTTAGAAAAGGTAAAAGCGTGTTATAAATATATAAAAAAAAACTTGTTTAAAAATTTTATTAAATTAATAAACGTTTTATAAGCTGTACTAGTATTATTTATATTTAAAAAAAATAAATTTTTATAATTTTATATAAATTATTAAAAATTAAATAATATTATTTAAAAAAACTAGTATTTGTTATTTTTAGTAAAAAAAACGTTATTAAAACTATTTAATATTAAAATATATATAAAAATTAATATTTAATAAGCTTTTTATTGTATATAAATTATAAAAAGTAATAAAAGTTTAATTATATTTTATATTTAGTATAGTATATATTAGTTTAAAATAATGTTTTTTAGATTTATAAATAAATTATTTATTTTTTAATATTTTATTAATAATATTTTAAAGGATTATTTAAATATATTTTATATAGTATATATTAATAATATTTTTATTTATTTAAATAATAAACTAAAGTATAATAAATATATAAATAAAATATTAATACAGTTGCGCGTTATAAAATTATAAGCTAATTTTAAAAAATATAAGTTTTATATTATTAAAATTAAATTTTTAAGCTTTATTATAGGAATAAAAAGTATTATAGTAGATTTAAATAAAGTAGAAATTATTTAATATTAATAGCCTTTAGTAGAAAATAAAAAAGTATATTTTAAAAGCGTGCGTTTTTTTTTAAAGTTTTATAACTTTTATTAGTAATTTATTAAATAGTACGGATAAATAATAAAACTGTTAAATAACTTAACTTATATTAGCTTAAATTTTAATTGGATTAAAAAATACTAGGCGGCTTTTAGCTAATTATAAAAAGCTTTAATAAATATACTAATATTATAGTATTTTTTATATAAAGCGGAAACTTAAATAAAAACTAATATATTTAATAGTATAGCTGCTGGAGTATTTTTATAGTATAATAGGCTAGAAAAACTATAAAAACTAGTAGCTTTTTTTTTGAAAATTTTATATAAAATAAAATTAAATTATAGTATTTATAATAAAAAAATATTTATAGTTATAAAAGGTTTATTATATTAAAGAGCTAAATTAATTAGTTTATAAAAATAATAGTTTTTTATAATTATTATTAATTATATAGCTTTAAAGTACTTTAGTATAAAAAGAGTACTAAACTTATAATAAGCAGGGTAAGCTAAATTAATTTTATATTATAACTTTATAATTATTTATTAATTAAGATTAAAAAATATTATTATAAATATTTTATTTTATTTTGTTAAAGATTTAAAAATATAAAAATAAAAACAGGATAAATAATAAATAATAGCTTTATTTAAACTAGCGGTAAAAGGGTTTGTTTTATTAGGTGTAGCTAAAATATATATATTAAGTAATATAGAACCCCTGTTATTATTAAGCGTGGTTTTAATTAATATATTATTAAAGGTTAACTATATAAATATTAGCTTAGACGGGTAGCGCTTATAAGCGAAAAGTAATATTTATTTTAACTAGTTTATATTTAGTAATTTATTTTTATATAAAAAAAAACTAGTAGTACTAGAGGCTGATAATTTGTAGATATATATTATTAAAAAAATATATAGCCGACTAGCTATAATATATTTAAAAAAAGGTAAAATTTAATAATTAGTTATAAAAAAGTATTAATAGCCGGGGTTATATAATAATGTAGAATAATATATAGTAAATTATTTTTATTATTTAGTAAAAATGCTTTATAATAAAATACCGGGTAAGCGTACGCTTTTAAAAGTGTTTAATTATTTATAATAATATTTAATAATAAACTTTAAAAGCTTTTTATTAAATTAAAATAAAAATAATATAATTCTTTATATAATTAATAGGTTATTAAAAATATTATAAATAATAACTTATAAAAACTTAATAATAGCTAAAGCAGCTGTTAAAATATACTACTAAAGACTTTATTAAATATTTAGCTAGCCGGAAACGTTTATAAGTAACTAAAGTAGTTAGTTTATTTTGAACTTTATTAATAAGCTTTTAAAAATATATAGGGTAAAGTTAAACTTTTTATTAGTAAAATATAAGTAAACTATAAAGTAAATAAAAATTATATATTAATAAATAAATTAACGTTTATAGCTGTTTATTAATTATTTTTAAAAAGATTAGTTATAAGTGCTTTTTATTTTAAATATTATATAAGTTTTATTACTATATAAATTATTAAAAGAATTAATATTATAAAAAGTTATAATAAATAAACAGATAAAAATAACTTTTAATTAAGAATTTAAGGCTAAAAGTTTAGCGAATTATTTTATATAAAAAAAGTTAAATTATAAAAAGGCTTAAATATTTATGTAGAAAATATATAAATATATAAAAGTAGCTAAGTAATAAGTAAAAAAGGTTTAATAAAGGATGGTTAATTAAGCTAATAAATATTAACGTGATTTAGATTTTATAGTATATAACTATGTATATATTTTGTAAAAAAAAAAAGAATAAATAAATTAATTAAATAATAAGCTTGATTATTTAATAATTAAAAATTATTATAAGATTATTAAAGTATAATTAAATAACTTTAATATATTTAAATTAAAATTGTTTAATAGCTGGTGTAGTAGTTGATAGTTTTATACGGACCGGCTTTAAAAGTATTTTAATAACTTATTATTAGGCTAAAAATATAAGCGTTTTGCTAAAAAAATAATAAACTTAGATTTAAGCAATAAAAAGTAAAAAATAAAAGAAATTTTTTTGTTATATATTTAATATTATAAGCTATATTATAAAGTTGTTTAAAAGGGTTAAAAATATAATAATAAATAATATTTTGCAGCAAATTTAAAGAACTTGCTAGTTAAAATTAAAGAATATTATAAAAAGAATTTAAATAAAGCGGGGTTACTGCTATGTTTTAAAGCATAAATAAATATAGCTATAAAAAAAGAGTTTATTATAAAGTATAAGGATAATAATTAGCTAGCAATAATAGGTTTATAAAAGATACGTAGGAAGTTTTATAGGTAAGCTATAATTAAAAGGTGCTTGTTATATAATTAACTACTGGCTTAATTAGGAAAAAACTAAGGATGTAAAAGGTTTTAAGAACTAATTAATTGTTAACAGCTAAGGGGAACTTTTTAATTTTGGGAGTGTTGATTAAGGAGATTTATTGTTTAATTTTTTATACGAGTAAATTATGCGATCCTGCAGATCTAGAGCCCTGTACGCGGCGAAAGACTTGGGCCGAGTTTTTTTTTATAGGGGGGAGATTATTACAGCTCAAGCGCTGTAATATTATAGCCCAAGCGCTAGTGTAGCTGGTATAGCTAAGGTACTAGTGGTCCATGCAGGAGCTACAGTATTTACTAGCTAGTATTCACTAAGCAACTACTATAATGAATACCTTCGCAGGCTATATATCTAGGTGTAGATTCTTGTACTTATTACGCTTTTTTTTTCCTTTTTTCTTTATATAGAATATTAGCTCCTAATAATAAGTAAATTAAGTGTTTAAACCTGCTGCTTTTATTATATCCATTACATATAATAAGCTTTATTAAAAAATTATTTTATAATTTTATAAATAAATATATATTATTAGCTATAATTTTAAAATTATTTATTATAATAACTTTAATTAATAAATAAATATTAATATTATTTAAATAACTAAATATTAATTTTATAAAAAAAAAAAAAAGCTATAAACATATAAAATAAAATAAAAAGCTGTAAGCGTATAAAAAAAAAAAAAAAAAAATAGCTGTAAGTGTATAAAATAAAATAAAAAAAAAGAGCTATAAACGTATAAGATATAATAAAAGCTGTAGGCGTATAAAACGTAATAAAAAAGCGTAAACGCATATAATAAAATAAAGAAAAAACGCTTTAAACGTATAAAAAAAAAAAAAAAATCCGTAAATATATAAAACGTAATAAAAAAAAATAGCTATAATTATATAAAATAAAAAAAAATAAAAAGAAATAGTTATAATTATAAAAAATAAAACAAAAAAAAATAACTATAAACGTAAAAAACGAAATAATAATAAAAAGCTATAATTATAAAAAATAAAACAAAAAAAAATAACCGTAAGCGTAAAAAACAAAATAATAATAAAAAGCTATAAGCGTAAAAAATAAAAAATAAAATATAAAATATATACTTAATATTATAAACTAATAATAAATATAAAAATATATAAATAAAATAATATATAAATAAATTAATTAATTAAAATATAAATATAAAATATAAAATTAATAAAAAGAAAAAAAAAAAAAATTTTAAGGTTAAAATTTATTAAAAAATTATATAATAAATATATATAAATATAAACAATTTAATTAATTAAACTTATATATTTAGCTAAAAAAAAAATAGCGTAAAAGCTATATATTAATAAATAAGCTAAGTAATAAACTATAACCGCGTATATATAATAAAAGCTGTTATACATAGCTTAAGCTAATTAAAACCGCTTATATATAATAAAAGCTAATAATTATAAAAAGTTTTTTTAAATAAAAAAGCAAAATTTTTTATTTAAGCCATAAAAAATTCCCAGCAAAAATTCTAGACTAAAAAAACCTTTGTTTTACTTAGTTGTACTTTTTTTGCTAAAAACTTAAGTATTAGCCATGCTAGGTAAAAAAAATTCTTGTTATTACTAAAGCGAGTATCTTTAAGTTAATTATTAAGTTATTTTTATTATTTGCTGCTTATTAGTATTAAACCTTTTTTTTTTCTTTTTAACTTATAGTTATTAAAAATACTAGGTTATAAGCTAACTTAAATAAAAACTATAAAAATAATAATATATTTAATAAATAATTAAAGTTTATAATTAAATATAATTAAATTTTTAATATAAATATTAATATAGTTTATAAACAAGTTATATATATAAATAAGTTATATATTTTTTTTATTAACGTATATACTTTATTTTTATTACGTAATAATTTTATAATAATATAATATTTGTTTAAATAAAAAAAGCTAATTTAATTTTTATTATTAAAGCTATTTAATTAGTAAAAAAAATTAGTATTTAACGCGTTTTTAAAATTTATAATGTTTTTACTACTATAATATATAATAAAATAAATAAATATATTATATATAATAAAACCTGCGCTAATATATATAAACTTAATTTAATTAAAAAAAATGTTTTTTTTAAATATATTTTTAATTTAAATAAACAAAAATATTTTTTTATTTATATTATTATAAAAAATATAGCTGATTTTTTTTACGATTTATATAACGTACCCCCGGTTAATAAATAATAAGTTTATAATTTTATTAATTATTATAAAAAGCTTAAAATATAATTTACGCGTGTTTATAATTATTAAAAAATATTATATAAAAATTTAAAAATTATTAGCGCGTAGTTTAAATATTATATATACGTAAAAATATAATATAGTATTTATAATAATAATATTTAAAACTTTAATAAAACTAAGTTTATAATAAGCTAGATTTACTTATATATAGTTGTTATACGCGTTAATTAATATAAAAAGCGTAAAATAGTACAGCTTAATAATAAAAAATAGTTAATAATAATTTGTTTTATTAATTTATATAGTTTATTTATTTTTTTATATATTATTTTTTAAAATATTTTTTATTTTTAATATTAATATAAAAATATTAATTTTTTAATAAATTAAATATTTAATACTAGTTTTAATAAATAAATAAATAATAATATAGGATTAAAATAAATAAAATATTTTAAAAAATATTTTCAACCGCTACAAACAAGCATATATTAATTATTAATATTAAACTAGTATAAAAATTATATATTAGCTAAGTTTAAAAAGTTTTATAAAAAATAAAATATTATAATTATTTTTTTATTTTTTTATTCGTTATATTTAACGCAACTACTTAACGTTAAGCTTTATAATATATTAAAGCGGGCGTACAGTTATTAAATTAATAAATTTATTAAATTATACGTTAACTATATTATTAAGCTTAAGTTTTTTATTACGTTTAAAAAAGCTTACTATATTACTTTTATAAAATTAAATATTTTAAAAGGTTTTTAAAGGTTAAAATTAATATTTTATAATCCGTAAGCTATAATTTTAAAGCTAAATATATAATTATAATTATTAACGTTAATTTTTAATATTATTAACTTATTTAAACTTTAAGTTATTTAAACATTAAAAACTATTAAAAAAATAATTATATAGTTAACTTTTATTAAAAGTTAAATTTTTAGTTATTAAAAAAATTTTTTAAAGCTAATTTTAAACGTTATTAACTAGCTTATAAAATTAAATTAAATATTAATATATTAATTAACCCTTATTAATAATAAAAACTAAAAGTTTTATAAAATAAATAAAATATTAAATAAGCGTTAAAAGGGTAAAAAAAAGCGCTTATAAAATAAAAATAGTTTTATTATAAAAAATACAACTAATTTAATTATTTAAAAAAATACGTAGGATTTAGTACGGTTATAAACATTAAAAAATTATAATAATAATAAAATAAATATACTATGCTAACAACGTTATAAACAGTGTAGTAAAACCGGTTATAATATAAAAACTTATAATAAAAAAATAAAAACAAGTAATAAATTAAAATCCGATTAATTTTTAATAATAACTATTTTAGTTATAAAGTTATTAATAATTAAACTTAATAAAATAATAGAAAATACATAACTTGTTTATATACGCGATTTATTTATAAATCATGTTATAATTAATATTATATATAAATAAAATAATATTTTAATTAATTAATAAATAACTTAGCTAAATAAAATAAAATAATAGTTTTAAAATTATTTTAAAATAAAATAAATATTTTTATTGTTTATAAATATTTAATAATTAATTATAAAAAAATTTTTTTATTTTTTTTTATTGTTTATAAAATATATTTAAGTTTTTAATAAAAAAAATACAACTAAATAAAATAAAGGTTTTTTTAGTTTAAAATTTTTGCTAAGAATTTTTTATAGCTTAAATAAGAAATTTTATTTTCTTATTTAAGAAACCCTTGTAATTATCGGCTTTTGTTGCATGCACGCGGCTTTAATCGGCTTAAGCCGCGTAAATTAGCTTAAGCCGCATAAAGCGGCTTTTATTGCATGCACGCGGCTTAAGCTACTTAAGCCGCGCAGGCCACCTAGGGCACGCTACCCCCTAGGCCACATATAGGCTACGCAGGCAAGCCACCCACCCCCCTAGGCTACGCAGGTAAGCCACTTACCCCCCTAGGCTACGCAGGTAAGCTATACAGGCTACGCATGCAAGCTATACAAGCCACGCCTCTGCAGCTTACGTAGCCTAAGTGGCTTAAGTAGGTGGCTTGCCTAGGTGGCCTAGATGGCCTAAGTGGCCTAGGGGGGTGGCTTGCTTGCGTAGCCCGTGTAGCTTGCCTAGGTGGCCTAGGTGGCCTAGGTGGCTTAAGTGGCCTGCGCGGCCTAGGTGGCCTAGGGGGATGGGTGGTTTAGGGGGGTGGGTGGGCCTGCAGGGGCTGTAAAGGGCTGGCAAAAGCTGTAAAGGGCTGGCAAAGGCTGGCAAGGGCTGCTAGGGGCTGTAAGGGGCTACGTGGGCTGCGTAGGCTGCGCGGGCTGCGTGGGCTGGCAGGGCTGGCAAGGGGCTGGCAGGGCTGGCAAAGGCTGCAAAGGGCTGGCAAGGGGCTGGCAAGGGCTGGCAAGGGCTGCGTGGGCTACGTGGCCTAGGGGGGTGGCTTGCCTGCGTAGCTTAGGGGGTGGCTTGCCTGCGTAGCCTAGGGGGGTAGGTGGCTTGCCTTCGCGGCCTAGGTGGGCCTGTAAGGGCTGCAAGGGCTGGCAAGGGCTGGCGAGGGCCTACAAGGGCTGGCAAGGGCTGGCAAGGGCTGGCAAGGGCCTACAAGGGCTGGCAAGGGCTGCGTAGCCTGCGTAGCCTAGGGGGGTGGCTTGCTTGCGTAGCCTAGGGGGGTGGGTGGTTTGCCTGCGTAGCCTGCGCGGCTTAGGGGGCTGGCAGGGGCTATAAAGGGCTGGCAAAGGGCTGGCAAAGGCTGGCAAGGGCTGCCAGGGGCTGCAAGGGGCTGCGCGGGCTGCGTGGGCTGTATGGGCTGCGTGGGCTGCGTGGGCTGCGTGGGCTGTGGCTTATATGGCCCAGGGCGGCTTAGGCGGCTTTATAGCTAAAGCCCTTAAAAACTTAGGCTTTTTTGCACCTGGGTTAAAAGGGCCTTTAGTATTTAATAAAAAAAGTTTATTATTAACCTTTTCGCTAGCTTAATTTTACTATTATTTAATTAAACCATTTAATTAAACTTTATTAGTTTTATTATTATTTAGTTAGCTTTATTAAATTTAACTTTATTATTAAATTTACTTTTAATATTAAAACTTTTAATTATTTATAGCTTTATACGTTTTATATTTAGTATTAAAAACTTAATAAATTTATAATTAACGTTATTAAAACTATTAATTTATATTATTTTTACTATAATATTAATATATTTAATTTAAATTATATAATTAAAGCAGCGTAAAAACGTTAATTTTTTTATATATAAAGTTTTTTATTTTTTTTTATTTTTTTATATTAATAATACTATATATATTATAATTAAAGCTATAAAAACGTTGTTTTTAAACTTAAGTTTTTTTATACTTTTAAATTATATAACTTTTTATTATTTTATTATATAACGTTAACTTTAGTTAATAAATAACTTTTTTTTAGTTTTAGCTTATTTATACTTTTTATTATTATTTTTTTCTGTTTTTACTATTATTTACGCTTTTTAATTAATATTAAAAAACTAATATTATTAAAATTAATATACTTTATTTTTTTTAATAATATAATTTTTATACTTTTTATTTTTTTTATTATTGTTTTATTTAAGCTATTGCTTATATATTTTATTTCGTTTTTTTTACTACTTTTAATATTAACTTATATTTATTTTTACTACTTTATATATTATAAATAATATTAAAAAACTAATATTTTTAAAATTAATATATTTTAAACTACGTATATATATTATTTTTTTATTTTTTTATTATATAAAATAAAATAGTTATTTTTATACTACTTATAATTATTTTTAACTATTTTTAATTATTTTATACAGCTATTTTAATACTAGCTTTTATTTATTTTTACTACTATATATATTATAAATATTATTAAAAAATTAATATTTTTAAAATTAATATATTTTAAACTATATATATATATTATTTTTATATATTTTTATTTTTAAGTAAAAAATACAGTTTTTTATACTATTATTTTTAACCTATTTAATTAATTTATTTTATTAATACTAACTTAAATCCCGGCTTTTATTTATTTTTACTATTATATATATTATAAATAATATTAAAAAACTAATATTTTTAAAATTAATATATTTTAAGCTATATATATATATATTATTTTTATATTTTTATATTTTTAAATAACAAATACGGTTTTTTTATACTATTATTTATTTTACCTAGCTTATTTAGCTTTATTAACTTATATAATATAATAAATTATCCTTATTATTATTATTATTTAAATATACTAACCTTTTATATATTTTTTATATTAATATTTATATAAAAAGCTTAATTATTACTAGGGCTAATAAATACTTTTTTAAAATATAAAACAATAAACCGTTTTAATTTAAATAAACTTAACATAATATTTTATATAATTTTTAACAGCTAGGGCTTTTATATTAAATTTAAAACATTATTTATTAAAATATTTAACTATTACTTAAACAATACTTTTAACTTAATCCTTCCCGAATATTATATTATTAACAAGCTAAAATATAAAACTAATAATAACGTTATTATATAACGTTAATAATATTTTTTTTAAAATATAATATATTATTATTTATAAATAAATAATACTTTTTTATATATATATACTAAAACTAAAAATTTAACTAATAATAAAACAACTTAAAAAATAAACTAAAAATATAAAACTAATAATAATATTATTATACAACGTTAATAATATTTTTTTAAAATATAATATATTATTATTTATAAATAAATAATACTTTTATATATATATATATTAAAGTTAAAAGTTTAACCAATAATAAAATAATTTAAAATAAACTTTATTATTATTATTATTTTAAAAACTAATTATACTACTTATTAAATTTTATTTATTAATTTATTTTTAAATTATTTTAAGTTTAAAAAAGTTAATTAATTATTATTTTAAAAAAAAAACCAAAACTAAAAATACCGGGCTAAAACTTTTTTTAACTTAAAAATTTTCGATTAAATTATTTAAAAACCTTTATTTATAACTAAATTATTTTATTAAAGCTTAAAAAACTTTTTAATAATATTTAAAAATAATTTTTTAAAATATAAATTTAAAATATAAATTATATATTTTATATTTAATTAATTAGCTATATAATATTAAATATTTTTTAATATAACGCATACTTTATTTTAATTATTAATATTAATAACTAGCTAGTATTTTTAAAAACCAAAAAAATTTAAATATATTATTTTTATAATAACTAATAAAAAACTAAAATCTTTAATAAAAAACAACTAATTTAACTAAATATTATTTTTAATATTATTATAATATTATTTTTTACTTTAATATATTAAAATTATTTAAAATTTTAAAATTTTAAACTATTTATTAACAGCTTTAAACTTTTACAGCTTTTTATTTTATTAAATTAATTAAAAAAAAACAAAAAATTACTATTAATTAAGTTTTATACTATATTTAATATATTATTAAGCTTGTTTATTAATTAATAATTTATTAATATTATTAATTTTTTAAACCTTAACTTAATATTAAAACTAAAAACTATTTATATAACTATAACTTATTAAATTAAAAATACGTTTAAAAAAGCTTATAAAATTATTATTATAAAAATAACTATTATTAAGTTTAAAATTAACTTTTTATTTAACCTATAAAAAATATTATTAAAAAAAAATATTATTAATATTATTATCTACTATATTAGCTAAAATTTTAAACTATATACTAAGCTATTAAGCTTTAAACATATTACTAGCTTTTATATAGCCGAAAATATTAAATATTATATTTATTAAGTTATTAATAAATATAATATATAATTTATATTAAACTATTTTATATTTAATAATATAAATACTAATAATAAAACCTTTAAAAAGTTTTTATAATATTTTTTATATAAAATTAATAGCTTTAACAATTTTTTTTTAAATTATAAAGCTAAAACCTTTATTTAATAATATAAAATATATTATTAAAGCTATTATCATAGCCTAGGCGCTATATAGCTAGTGTGGCTAAGGTGTGGCTAGTGGTCCATGTAAGGGCTATAATATTTACTAGCTAATATTCACTAAGCAACTGCTACTACTATAATAAATACGTTCGCGGGCTATATATTTAAATATAAATTCCTATACCTATTACGCTTTTTTTTTTCTTTTTTTTTTTTATAGAATATTAGCTCTTAATAATAAATAAATTAAGTGTTTAAACCTGCTGTTTTTATTATATTTATTATAATATTTTATATTATTATATTAATATTTAAAAAAATAATAAATTTTTTTAAAATAAAATAATTAAGTTAAATATAGCTATTTATAATAAAAAGAATATTATAAATAAAATAATATAAAAAAACCTTAGTATAAAATATTTAGCCGAAGTTAAAAAAAATATTGTTTTAAAAATACTTTAATTATAGTAGAATATTTTTTATAGCTAGCTATAATTAAAAAACGTTATTTTAATTTAATAAAATATAATAATAATTTTTAAATAATTAATTATATAATAAGCTATAAAGCTTATAACGTAGTTTAAAACTAGGACTTTTAATAATAAAGATAAAAAGGAATTTAATATTAAAAAATATATAAAAAAAGCGGGAGATTTAATTTTTAATAAAGTTTTTAATTAGTATTAATAATATTTATTTTTTAAAGTTAAAATTTAAAAATATATATTTAATATTAATAAAGTTCAGGATAACGTTTAAGCTTAAATAAATTAAATTATATATTATTTTATTATTAAAAATAAACTGTTTATTATTTTTATTATGTTTATTTAAAATAATAAAATTGTTTAGTTTATTTTTAATAGTTTTATAATTAAGGTTTAGTTTATAAAAATAATTAAAAAAACGTTAATAATAATATACGCTAAGTTTAAAATACGCTTTATTTTATTAATAAATATTTAGGACTTAATTAAAAACTTATATAATATAATATATTATTTTAATGCTAGCTTAATAAATTTAGCGTATTATATTAATAGTATAAACATATATATTAATAATTTTAAAAAAAGTTAAACAACGTTTATTTTAATTATATTTAAAAAAAAAAACCTATATAATAATATATTTTATAAAGCTTAAAAAATTTAAGGTTAAAAATTAAAAATTTTAAAAATAATAAATAAAAAACTTAAAAACTATATTATTAAGCTTATTAAATAATTTATTATAAAAATAAATTTTAGTTTTATTATAAACTTAATAGTTTTATTTAATACTTGTGATAATACATTAGTATTAAATGTTTTTTAAGTAGAAAAAACTTAATATTTTATTAAAGTTAAATATTTGTTTATTTTTATTAATAATAAGCTAAACGTTAGTAAGCTTAAAATTAAAATTAAATATTAGTTTATATTATTAAAAAATAAGCTAATTAAAAATATAAATTATTAAAATAATAATAAAAAATAAATTATTTATATTATTAGCTATATAAATAGTTTTATTTTTAATAATATTATTTATTTTATTATTAATAAAACGTCAAAAAAATTTTTTTAATTATTATTAGTAATAAATTTATATAATATTTATATAACTAGTATAATAATTTAAATAAATATAAAACTATTTAAGCGTAATATAAAAATTAAAAATTAAAAATTAAAAATAAATTTTTTAAATAAAAAATTAAGTTTATTTAGTTAGTTAGCTAAGCTTATATATTTAAAAAAGATTTTAAGCGTAATATATATAATATATTTTTAAACTAGTTTAATAAAAAAGCTGTTAAAAAAATAAAAGATTTAAAAATAATATTTATAGCTTATTATAAGTTTATTTAAATATATAATTATTAGTAGTATAAAAACTATATTATAAAAATAAAAAAAACTAACGCGGCGAAAAAAAATAATAATAAAAAAAAAAATTTAATAATTAAACGTTTTTTAAAAATATAAAGATAAATTAAAAATAGTTTTATAATAATTAATTAGTATATTTAAAATATTATATTATTATTTTAATAAATATAGTTAATAATAAATAATAGGTTTATATTAAATTTATTTTTAATTAAATAAAAATATTAATTATTAAAAAATAATATTTTATTTATTATAAATAAAGCTACCGGAATAATTTTTGTTTTATAAAAATAAAATATAAAAAAATAAATATAACTTATATTAGTAAAATTATTATAAAAACTATAAGTATAAGTTATTAAGATTTTTTATAGCTAAAAAACGCCGTTTAAAATAATTAAACTTTTTTTTTAAGTTAATAAAAGTATTAGTATTAAATATAAAATAATATAAAATAATATTTTTTAATTTTTTAAAAAGATTTTTTAAAAAGAACCTTTTATTTATAAAATATATAATAGTAAATAATAAACTTATATTAACTATGCTAGTAGTATTTAATATAAAAATAAATATATATTTTTTTATTAATATAAAATTCGCGTTATAAATAATATAATATTTAAAACTAAAAAAAATAACTAGTTTTAAACTAAATATAATTATAAAATATAATAAAAAAATAATTTAAACTATAAATATAATTTTATAATTATATTTTTAAGTATAAAAATATATAGTATTAAACGCTTTTATATTAATAATTAATATAAAATATAATATAATTATTAATAAAAAGTTTTTTAAAAACTATAATATATTAGTTAATAGTTAGTAAAAGTAATTATTATTTTTTAATAATTAAAAAACAAGTTATTATATATATATTATTTTAATAAATATTATAAAAAACTTTATTATTAAATTTATATATTAAAAAAATATAAATTATTATAAATAAATAAAAAAATAAAAAAATAAACGTTATTAAAATAAATATATAAATTAAAAATATTATATTATAAAATTATTGTTTAAAAAATAAAAATTTATAAAATTTATAAAAATAGTAGCATAAATATATAAAAAAATTATAAAACTAAAAAAAAAAAAAAATTAAAGCTTTTATATTTATAACTTTAAAAATATTTATTTTTAAAATACTTATTAATATATTATAACTTTTATAAATAAGTTTTAATTTAAATATTAATTAAAAATAATAAAAGATTAATTATATAAAATAATTATTAAATAAAAAAATTATAAACTTTTTATTTTTAAACTATTATATATAAAAATAGTTAATTATTTATTATTTAAAAAAATACTTAAAAATATATAAAGCTTATATATATTATAAAAAAATATTATTAATTAATATAAATTATTATAATAAATATAGCTATATTTATTATAATTATTAAAAAAAAAATATTAAAACGTATAAATATATTATTTTATATAAAATTAATTATATTATTAAATAAAAAAAATAAAACAAGTTAATTAAAAATAAAATAAAATTTTATAAAAAAGCTTATTAATAAATATTTAAATAATATTATAAATATTTAAATATTTTTAATAAAATAATATTTAATAAGCTTTTATTATAATAGTTAAAAATAAATTATTAAATTATTATTAATAAAATATTTAAATTATTAAAATATATTATATTATATAAAATATTATTAAAAAAAATAAAAATATACTATAAATATATAAAAAAAACTTATTTAAAAATTTTATTAAATTAATAAATGTTTTATAAACCGCGCTAATATTATATATATTAAAAAAGAAAAACCTTTTATAATTTTATATAAATTATTAAAAATTAATATTTATTGTTTTTAATAAAAGAAACATTATTAAAACTATTTAATATTAAAATATATATAAAAATTAATATTTAATAAATTTTTTATTATATATAAATTATAAAAAATAATAAAAATTTAACTATATTTTATATTTAATATAATATATATTAATTTAAAATAATATTTTTTAAACTTATAAATAAACTATTTATTTTTTAATATTTTATTAATAATATTTTAAAAATTTATTTAAATATATTTTATATAATATATATTAATAATATTTTTATTTATTTAAATAATAAATATATAAATAATATATTAATATAATTATATATTATAAAATTATAAGCTAATTTTAAAAATTATAAATTTTATATTATTAAAACTAAATTTTTAAACTTTATTAAAAAAATAAAAAATATTATAATAAATTAAAATAAAATAAAAACTATTTAATATTAATAGCTTTTAATAAAAAGAAAATATATTTTAAAAACGTATATTTTTTTTAAAGTTTTATAATTTTTATTAATAATTTATTAAATAATATAAATAAATAATAAAACTATTAAATAATTAAATTTATATTAGTTTAAATTTTAATTAAACTAAAATATATTAAATAATTTTTAATTAATTATTAAAAGTTTTAATAAATATATTAATATTATAATATTTTTTATATAAAGCGAAAACTTAAATAAAAACTAATATATTTAATAATATAGTTATTAAAATATTTTTATAATATAATAAGCTAAAAAAACTATAAAAATTAATAACTTTTTTTTTAAAAACTTTATATAAAATAAAATTAAATTATAATATTTATAATAAAAAAATATTTATAATTATAAAAAGTTTATTATATTAAAAGGTTAAATTAATTAATTTATAAAAATAATAATTTTTTATAATTATTATTAATTATATAATTTTAAAATATTTTAATATAAAAAAAATATTAAACTTATAATAAATAAAATAAAATAAATTAATTTTATATTATAATTTTATAATTATTTATTTATTAAAATTAAAAACTATTATTATAAATATTTTATTTCGCTTTATTAAAAATTTAAAAAAATAAAAATAAAAATAAAATAAATAATAAATAATAGCTTTATTTAAGCTAGTAATAAAAAAGTTTATTTTATTAAATATAATTAAAATATATATATTAAATAATATAATATTTTTATTATTATTAACTATAATATAATTTATAAGCGAGTTATGTATATAAACGAGTTATATATTTTTTATTATTTTATTAGGTTTAATTATTAATAATTTTATAATTAAAATAGTTATTATTAAAAATTAATTAAATTTTAATTTA
>MU619990.1:0-21134 GCA_025201785.1 Xylaria longipes
TTTATAAAATTAAATATTTTAAAAAGTTTTTAAAAGTTAAAATTAATATTTTATAATTTATAAGCTATAATTTTAAAGCTAAATATATAATTATAGTTATTAACGTTAATTTTTAATATTATTAATTTATTTAAACTTTAAATTATTTAAACGTTAAAAATTATTAAAAAAATAACCGTATAATTAATTTTTATTAAAAATTAAATTTTTAATTATTAAAAAAACTTTTTAAAGCTAATTTTAAATATTATTAACTAGCTTATAAAATTAAATTAAATATTAATATATTAATTAACTTTTATAAGCAATAAAAACTAAAAGCTTTATAAAATAAATAAAATATTAAATAAGCGCTAAAAAAGTAAAAAAAAGCATTTATAAAATAAAAATAGTTTTATTATAAAAAATATAATTAATTTAATTATTTAAAAAAATATATAAAATTTAGTATAATTATAAATATTAAAAAATTATAATAATAATAAAATAAATATACTATATTAATAATATTATAAATAGTACAGCAAAACCGGCTATAATATAAAAACTTATAATAAAAAAATAAAAACAAATAATAAATTAAAATTTGATTAATTTTTAATAATAACTATTTTAATTATAAAATTATTAATAATTAAACCTAATAAAAAAATAAAAAATATATAACTTGTTTATATATATAATTTATTTATAAATTATATTATTTATTAAAATTAATATTAAATATTTAATTTATTAAAAAATTAATATTTTTATATTAATATTAAAAATAAAAAACATTTTAAAAAATAATATATAAAAAAATAAATAAACCACATAAATTAATAAAACAAATTATTATTAATTATTCTTTATTACTAAATTATACTATTTTATACTTTTTATATTAATTAACATATATAATAACTATATATAAATAAATTTAATTTATTATAAACTTAGTTTTATTAAAATTTTAAATATTATTATTATAAATATTATATTATATTTATATATATATATAATATTTAAACTACGCGTTAATAATCTTTAAATCTTTATATAATACTTTATAATAATTATAAACATATATAAACCACGTTTTAAACTTTTTATAATAATTAATAAAATTATAAACCTATTATTTATTAATTAAAAATATATTATATAAATTATAAAAAAAATTAGCTATATTTTTTATAATAATATAAATAAAAAAATATTTTCGTTTATTTAAATTAAAAATATATTTAAAAAAAAAATTTTTTAATTAAATTAAATTTATATATATTAACGCAGGTTTTATTATATATAATACGTCCGTTTATTTTATTTTATAATATTACACAAAAAATTTCGTAAATTTTAAAAGCGTATTAAATATTAATTTTTTCGTATAATTAAATAGCTTAAATAGTTAATAAAAGTTTAACTTTTTTAATTTTTCGAAATATTATTTTATTATAAAATTATAAAATAATTAAATAAAAATATACACGTTAATTAAAAAAATAGCTAATTTATTTATATAGCTAACTTGTTTATAAATTATATTAATATTAAATAATATAATAATATTAATAAATTTAATTAATTTATTTAATAAGTTTTTATTAAAATTTAAAAGCTTAGAAAAAAAAACTAGCTATTTATTTAAACTAGTTTTATAACTTATTATTATTTTTAAATATTTTATATATTTATTTAAAAGCTATTTTATTTAATTATTTAAATAATAAAAAAAACTAAAAAGTTAATAATATAATATTTAATATTTTTACTTAAAATATTTTTAATATATTTTATAACTTTAAAAAAAATAATAAAAAAACTTAAATAAGTTTATTTTATATATTTATTAAATAATTAATAAATAACTTATAAAAAAAAGTTAAATAATATATATACGTTATAATTATAATAGCTAATTTTACTAGAAGTAAAATTATAATATTTTAAAATTATAACTTTATTAAAAATATAATAATAAAATTATATATTAAAAACATGTTTTAAAAAAAATAAAGAACTTTTTTTAATTTTTTATTAAAAAAAGTTTAAAAATTAATAATATAATATAATATTAATTATTTTTATAATAATTAAAATTTATATTTAATTTATACTATACTATAAATTTATTAATAAATTAAAATAAATAATTAACTTTATTTTAAACTTAATAATTTTTAATTAAATAATTATATTTATTTAATTAAATAATTAATATATTTATTATTTAATTTATATTTAAAAAAAAATTTTTTATAAAGGTTTTTTATAAGTTTAGCTAGTATTTAAAAACTTTAAATAAAATATAAAAAAAAAAACTAAAAAACTTTTATAATAGTTTTTAAAACTAAAAAATATTTTAAGTTTTTATAAAAAGATTTAATATTAAAAATAAAATAAAAAGAATTTAATATATAATTTTTATTTTTTAGTATTAAAATTAAGCTAAAAAAATATTAACAAAAAATATTAAAGCTTAAAGTTTTTTAAAATAAAATATTTAAAAAATAAAAGCTTTATTAATAACTAGTATTTATTATTAAATAAAACTTGTAAAAAAACTTGTATAAAAAAAGCTTTTAAAATATTATATACTAAGCTGTTAAACAAAGGCTTAAAGTAAGTAGAAGTGTTAAAATAAAAAATAATAATATATTTTAACTTTTTGTATATATGTACACTTATTTCTCTAGAGCCGAAGGCTTTTTTTTTCTTTTTTTATTATTATTTTAAATATAACTGCTTGCTTATATACTTGTATGTGTTTCTACTCTTTTTAACACTTTTAATTATTGGAGGGGGTCCTAGCCCAGCGTTGAAGAAGAGATCGCGCACCAGCCAGTGCCCAAACACAAATTACAATGTTCTCAGCATTGCGAACGAGGTAGTCCCCAGTGACGTCGATATCAACACGTACTATCGCTGGACGGATCCTTGCCCCAATTGATCTTGCCGACTGCGACGTCCACCCTGGCACTTGCCATGGACTTTCTTGGCATTGACTGGTCGATCTTGCCGGCCTACTTCTCCAGCACTTGGCTGGTTCGGGGGAAGGGTTGAATTGGTCTTGATTTTCCGTTTCATCTGTTCTCTCCTTTTTCCTTTCTCTTTCATTCTTCCTCATCTTCTTGTCGAATGTGATTATACGCTGCTTTGACCATGTTTCCTCGCAGCCAGTGTGGTTGTTCGCCATGAGCCCTGTTATATTATAGGCTTGGTTGCTTTCTCTTACGCTCATTCAATGCAAGTCCTGGAACTCACCCACCCAGAAGCGTTGAAATGTGCTGAGATAATCGCCTCTGTATTCATTAATGTACAAACGTTGAGAGGGAACGCCTTGGGGCCTACTCCTGTATAGCCACGTGAAGCCGAGTTGTTTGGGTTAAAGAGGCGGTGACAGTAACGGCAACAATGGCAGTCATTCTAAAGACAGCACTGATCACCAACCAGCCGGAAGGAATGCCGTATATGATGTGAAGAATAGCAGGATTCTGATTCTTGAGTCAGTGTTTAGACCTATGGTGGTGTTGCTATGTTGCGTGGTTCGGGTGGTCGGAAGAGGCAGTCACCCGATCGGATCATAACGCGCGTGGAATTACCCTATAAATAAATCCATTACTACTTGACTGCGTCTAATTGTTAGATAGTATAAAGTGAATTATTTATAATGGGTGGGTTGCCTTGATATATTAATGTGCTCCCTTTTTCGCTTTTTTGTTTGTTTGTTTGTTGAAATGATCAGGTCTCAAGTTTGGGGTACATTCTACCTACCTAGGCAGGAAGACTTTGGCGTGGGTGCATACTAGAATAAGGAAACCTTCCCAGGCAACTGTCTTTCATTCACCAGGCCGCCATAGGTGCCGCAGGACTTCGGCTATCCATTTAATGGATAACACGGCTATAATAAATTCCCTTACATCTGACAACAACAGGCTAGGTAGCCTGGTAAAATAGAGGCACATAACATTTTCGCTAGGGTTAATATTTAGAAATCCTCCTTGGTGCGCCTATCACAGTAGGTTGGGAGATTCGAAAAATCACAGCGCTTAGTTGTTCATTGTTTGTTGGTGAAATAGTTGTCTCAGCCTGGATTGCTGAAGATGCGTTGTTGGCTATATACTTCTGCGCCTTAGAGGTATAATTAGCCAGCCCCAGCTTGATTCTAAATTAAGTACCAACGAGCAAAGGGCCAGGTTGCCGATGTAGGATTGGCGGGCAAGTAGGAACGGATACAGTCTAGAACTCCTTAACTACGGGCTACGGCGGCACATTATGAGGCACATGACGTGCTATTATCGACTTCTATTATTATTAGCTCTGACTCCAAAGCATAATTTTCTTGTCAAATGGCCCATACTACCAGGGTGCTTTGCTATAGACGCACCTTGGGCGTTGGGTTGGCCCCCTGAAGTATATATAGAGATGGCCTACCACCTTTCTGAATAGGAGAGAGGTCAAGGATCAATCTAGAAGACGGCCCACGATCTGGGATATCGCCACTACATCGCTGTTAACCCCCACATTGAGGCTTTCTAGACCTACACTGGGCGAGACGGCTCATCCATTCACCCTGTGACAACGCTTCTCCTCCAAAAGTCATTTTCGTCAATAACCTGGTCACCTCGTACATGTCTCTACTTCCTCGCCCTCTTTCCCGTGCATAATTTCTCGCCCCGGTACCCTACACGGTAGACCAAAAAGACCTCCGGCATGACCCGGTCCCCAATTGAACGGCTCCCCGAAGAGCTACTCAGTCAGATACTCGAGCTTGCCATGCTTCGCGACTCGCCGTTCCAAATCGACTGGGAGCCACCAGAGCCGACCGAGAACGACTATCTGGGCGGGGTGCGCGTCGAAATTTGGCATTGGCCACCGCTGATCCTGAGATCATCTACCGGAACTACCGATCCCCTCTCGACGCCAACATCGGCGGGCTGCCCGCACAGGCGCTCGCGGCAGGTCGATCACGTCACCGACTGGATCATGACGAGTTCCACGTGCCGGATATTTCACCGTGTCGGCCGCCCGGCTTTTTTCACCGCCAAAATGATCGCCCTGCGCAGCACGTTGCTGTCCCGGCTACAGCAAACCGGGGGTGTGAAGCGGGGGTTTGCGCGCATTCTTCTGGATCCGGCGTGCCGGAAGCTTCTCACGCTCGTCCGCCACGTCGTTATCGTCGATGCTAAAGAGCAGCAGCCGTTGTGGATGCTGAACCTCCCGACGCTTCTCGCATCGCATTTCCCGGCGCTTGCGCGATGCACCCTCGTATTTGGCCATGGGATAACCGATGGCCCTGAGTGGGTTACTGCGGCCGTGGCAGTGAGCGGCCCGGCTCGAGAAACTTTGGCGGATTTGCTCCGTGGTATCGGGCTCTCCGAGCGACTGGCCCTAGAGGAGACCATGGGCACGGGAAGTAAGTGGGCGAGAAACGAGGCCTACCTATCACGGTTCATTTACCCTTTTCTCAGGCGGAAGGCTGAGTTCCTCAGAAAGAAGGGAAATCGGGCGGATGGGAGAGTTATGGCTGGGTGATCGACGAGCAAGCATGTAGCATCTTCAACAATCGAAATCTGTAAAGTTAGTTCAACTGACTACAAATACGCATGTGCTCATGACGTTAACTCTGCTTTGTAGGTAAGTTGTGCGAGGGTAAAACAGCTGTGTGTTTGGCTAAACAACTATACTCCCTCAAGGCCCACAAGGCCTGTTCCGCCCGTGTTATTGCCCTGTGGTCCCAGCTAATTTCCTGACCCACGTGTTTGCCGTTGATATTCGATATGGATTAGGTATATGAATCCTTTACTTGTATGAGCACTACTATTAAGTTAATCATTAGCTTCACCAAGCAACGCACAAAGAGATCGGGGTCTCTGGAGTGGCTGCTGTACGGTTCCTCGTACCCGGTAGAAGTCTGATAACGGTTGTTGGTTTCGGCTTACGGTGACGGCCATCCAGATCAGCTGTTGTTGGTATGGCGGCTGCAGAGGTGATTCCTCATCATGCGGAGGTCAGTGGGCTCTTCGAGTCACCAGTAGGAATAGTTCTTTAGCCAGGCAGAGCAGATTCCCCCTCGATCCTTCGGGCCGGCTGACTGGGTCATGAATGTATTATGACAACCTAACAGAAACATGTTGCATGCAGACGAATATTTGTTCATGCATGTTCGGTTTCCGACTGCCCCCGACGTCGTAACACCGCCAACACTACCCGAACTTCGGTGCTTTATGTGCATAGTGCATTATTTCATATTTTGAAAGAAAAAAACTTGCGAGTCAATATAACTAATAAGAAGCTCTTGCTAACGCGATGTGATCCACGATCCCCGTCGCGAGCGGCGGAGAGGATGAATCGCGAAAAAGCGTCTGCTGACTCTGGTCTCTGGACATTCCGCTCCCAGTTGAAGCCGTGAGTCGCAGGCTTTCACTGCCCAGCCGAGCGCGCGATTCCATTTTTGCGCCACTATTGGTGAACATGGCGCCATGAGAAAGTAAAAGCGGCCAACCTTAAATCTCGGCCAGTTTGTTCCCTCGTACGTTTAAAAAGACAACCTTGCTCCTGCTTCTAGTAGACGAAGTCGGAGTCGCCTCCGTCACAATGCCATTCTCGTCCCACTTGAAGTCAACCGAAGCTCCACCACGGATTCTGAGTCCGGACACACTTCCATTTCCCCAAGCTGCCGGAATGGCAGGACCTAGCACCACAGTCCTCTCATTCCTCGCCCCGTAGGGTAGTGGTAAGTCAACCACCAACATGCTCAGTATAGCGCCCGCAAGCCCGAAGTTGGCATCAATCTGGAATGGCGGGTTTAGTGCCGTGTACATGCTGAGGCCATTATCTGCAAAGTTGACATCAATGGCGTAGCGCAGCTCCTTGTATGCCATTTCTGTGTTGTTAAGCCGAGCCCAGCAAGCGGCGCGCCAGACCTTCGCCCACCCCGCGTTCGCATCTTCAGCATTCCCCAAACCACGAGCGATCAGGGTCTCCTTCACGGCATCTTGAATTGTAGCGTTCTGGTAGCCGCCTGCGTAGGAAGACATCGAGTATCCCGGATACCAGCCGATGAGGTGAGAGAGGTGTCGGTGTGTGCTTTTCTCATCGTAGCCGTATGAATCCGGCAACTTCCACTCCTTGATTCCTCCCCACGAGGTGAAGTGAATTCCGGTGTCGAGTCTGGCTAGGCTGGAGGTGACACCATCGAGGAATATCTGGTCTTTCTCCTTAACTAGATCGGCGCTTGACAGTACGTTATCGAAGACTTGGTGAATGAGTTGCTGGTAATGCGTGCAGCCGAATGTCGTTGGGCCGATCTCGGGGCTATTGCACTATAATTCGCTGGAATCAGAAATTACTCATTTGGGAGAATTAAGCACGGATTTTGGGAGTTCTGTATGCTTCCGAGACACGTTCAATGCCCTAACAGGAGATTTTTGTCTCCGCAAGCGGCTAATACAGGAAGAAAATGACTCCAGGGGTAGCTTACTGGGTTGACGACGAGGGCCCCATCGTTGAAAAACAGGTCTTCTTGGAGCTGCGACACCCAAAATTGGGCTATTCCCTTCAGAAGCGGGTAGCCTTGCTTTCGTAACCAGTCAATATCTTGGGTGTAATCGAAGCGATCCCACACGTGTTGCATCATCCACGCACCGGCTGCTGGATCTAAGTTCATCCTTAGCAAAGGAATAACGGAGGCTTAGGCCATCAACTAGGACTTACAGTCTGCCCATAAAGCGGCTTCCTTCATTGCTGTATGGCCGAAGATGTTCATCTCGTTATGTACGACCCAACCGTCCGCATTGTAGAGAACCTCAGCGGTCTCAGTTCCGCGGGGTACCCAAGTATCCTGCATGTAGTCCCAAAGGCCACCCTCCGTAGCACTCAATCCAGTTTGCTCAGCCCCCCAGTAATTCATTTGTATATTGATGTTAGCGTGATAATCGGCGCCCCAGGCAGAATCTAGCCGTTCCGTCCATCGGCCTTGTAGGTTAGCCGGCAGCGAATTGTCTCGGGACGATGAGATAAGAAGGTGCCGAGAGTATTCAAATAGCAGTGATTCGACGAACGGGTCGCCAGAGCCATTCCAGTCGTAATTGGAGAGAAGAAATGCTGTTTCAACTTCTGATGAATGCTTGGTGTCGGGGAGTTCCAAGCGGAAAGCACTCTCGAGAGCCTGGTAGTCCTTCAAGTGCCTTGAAAGCAGAGTCTCGTATCTCTTTGAGGTTGCATCAGAGGCAATGTTGGAAACGACTGGAACTGGGTCCTGACCTCGAAAGGAATATTCGGATTTAATGTTTCCCTTCTTCCGATCGTAGTCCGTTTCTGCCGCGATGATGATAGTTTTCGACTTCTGTGGCTCGGAGGATTGAAGAACCAGGCGACCCGGTCGTAAACAGCTTGTTGTTGAGGAGTCCCCTAGAGTGCTTGCGATTGTGCTAAATTTCATTCCTTGCGGTGACGCAGTGTGCGTATATCCTGTCAGTTGAACCGAGTTTCCCTTGCAGATGACTGTTGTTAGATTCTGCGAGGCAAGTAGATTTTCAAATCCAACTACGATCCCGGGCAAGGTGCCTGTTGACTCAATGTGATAAATGCAGACTTGATCCGGATATGAGCAGAACAGCGATGTCGTGAATTTCGCTTTTCCGGAAGTGAACTGTGTCCCATGAATGCCGGTCTTTAAGTCAAGGCTTCTCTTGTAGTCACTATAAGATTTAAGTTCAGGAATAGTGATGGTAACGTTTCCTAGCACTCGATTGGAGCCATAATGGTCGCCTGTGCCAAGAAGGGGTGAAAGGTCTGCATTTGTTCATGTCAATAAATGAACTGCCAACAATTTTCCTTTCAACAAGTCCGTACCGCCAGTTCCATTTTGGAAGATTGTTGCACGGATTTCTGCGAGTGCTGGGTACTTTGGCTCTGTAGGGTTTCCGCCCGTGTAGTCCTACGTCCCTCAAAGTTAGCAAAATTCATATCTAGCTTTAGACAATGGCGGTTCTGCCTGACATACAGAGCTTTCAAACGGCCCTCCAGACCAGAGGGAGTCCACGTTGAGATTTAAACTCTCAGCCGCTGGGCCTCCAAAAGAAATGGCTAATGCAACAAGGTATCAGAATTGAATCATACAGAGATAGTATATTCCTCACCTCCAAGCTTGCCATTTCCAACAGGATAACCCGTCTTAAGTATATAGTTGTCGGAATCGTCGGAGCCATATTCGGCGGGGCTCCTTGACCATAGGGACTTCGCCTCTGACAGTCCCAGGCAGCTGCCGAATACCACAGTTGTGATGAATTTTAATTTCATGCTTGAAGAAAGCCGCTCTCTTTCGCCTCTGACTGCCCCGCGAGAGAGTAACATCGAGTATGGGTCCTTATCCCACTACCTTGGCATTGCAATCCCCTATGTCTCCTGGTTGGATAATTACGATGAAGCACTCCATTTGTGAATGGTCTATTGTGCATTTATAGCTACTCATGATCCTAAAACAGGAATTTTCTCAATTCGAGGGTCATTGGTGGTAAAATGCATCTTGGCTCCATCTTCGGGCTATTCAACGTCACGAGGGCTCGGCATCGGGGAATGAGGTCCGTTTTGGGGAAGTCGGGGAAACAATAATTAGCCCTGAACAGTAGCGAAAGCCAAGTAGACTAATTACCTTCCTTATGGATGAGGTTGCGAGTGATTATAATATCATCACAGTTCGTGGACAGCGATTGAAAATTTGTACGATTTGTAGCAAATCTGGGTGTGCTGTTAATGAAGGTCGAGATCGTCATGGGGTCCAATTCAACACATTCCCGATTGCGATCCATTGCCTTTCATGCTTGTGCCATGAGTTATGTGCACAGGTTCCAAGATAATTTGTTGACGAGCCGAGCTTCATATCCTTCCACCTGTTTATCCTTCTTCATTCGAGTCTTCGAGGTGATCGCGACGAAGCTTAAATGAAACCTGGACACGTATGGGGCTCGCTATCCCAGCAACCCAATCTCCCGTCCCTGTTGTCTACGACATCCTCTGTTAAAAAAAAAAAAAACGTTAGTAATTCAATGCAGAAGCCACACCGCACCTACGATATATGCTGTATGGCTCACCTAGATCGACCTCGGTATCCTGATACGGCGCGTTCTTGCCGAACATCCGACAGCTGCAAGAGAGAACCGTCGCATTGGCACCTGTGAGATGGCATTTATTGCAGCTTCTCTCGAAGTGCCCACTAAAGACGCATGTTAATACTTTCGTTTCTAAGTGAAAACCACGATAATGGAATAGAAGCATGCGGGACGATGTCGGGAGAGGCATACTTGATCGTAGCGGTAAGGTGGCCGTGAGAGTTCATGAGGCAGTAGCTGAGATCGAGCATAGTGCAAATTTGGCGGCCGGACGAGGATGGACATAGCGTCTAGAGCAATTGGAGTCAGTTATCGCTACTCTTGGCGTGATTTGTGAGGGCTTCAGAAGCTTCCAAACACGGTCTTGCCCAAAAAGGAAAGTTTGCACTCTAATAGTTGCCAAAACCAGAAGAAAATGGCTCCGAGAATTACTCACACTGAGGTAGGGCTTAGCATGGATGATGTTGAATTGCGCGTTACCGCCAAAGTTGCATTCCTCTCGCCAACCAGCATTGGCAAGGCCAAGCAGGGGGAGGATCGGTAGCAGAAACAGGACGAATGGATGCATCTTGCTGTTTGCCCAAATAGGCCAGATCAACGGGCTAGAAGCGAAAATGGTTGCAGAATATCACTGGGCAAGGTATTGGCGTCGATGAGGGCTGAGCTCCTTGCTGTAAAGACTAATCAGGAAAGACGTGCGTGAGTTGAAGTTTGAGAGTCTGAAATGTGACACCAATCGCAAATTGCAAGTCGGTGGCGTTATGGAACTATTGGTAGCGCACTACCTAGGTACGCTGTTGAGGAGATAAGATTGCTGCAGCCATAACTCAAGTACGATTTGGCACAGTTAGAGTGGCCGAGAAGACTTGTATTTGCAGCTTATACTTACTGAAACTGGCTTCATAAACATTACCAGTTAAGTGCTTGCTTAGTTGTTTACTGATGATTTGCCAAATACCAAGGGTGCATTCTCTGCTTTGGGATGTGGCCGGTCTATACATTGTTTATGCGGTCGGTTTGTTGTGTACCTAGGTACTTACAAAACTCTGGCTTTGGCGTACCTGCCGTAGTGTTGGCGCTCTTGAATGGGTTGTATCATAGATGCTCAGGTTGACAGCTGCATAAGATCATCTTCTGTTTTTACCGTCATGTGATTTAGTAACGGCGGTATTCATTGGTGTCATCTTAAGCCTGCATATTGGTGTCGTGATCGACGGCCCATCAGGGTCCTCATATCCAATCTCCAAGTGGACCGATTACGTGTTAATAACATGCAACTACCTCCTAGGTATATAAGCCATGAGAGCGCGTACCGATTTTACCCACAGAGCTTTCAGTTTTGGATCGCCTCTGTGAAAACAATACTGGCACCTGTTGCTGGTATTTCGATATCATCTAGGTACCAGCAGCATGGAGGCTATGATGACTAGGCATCCCGACAGCCGGTAAGTAAAGGGTTACTCAAAACATTAATGTACGTGGTATTCACAAGATACTTTCAAAAGAAGGTGCATTCATCTATCAGTTCATTCCTCATGAGATCGATGGGCTATGTACACTAGGGTATCGCGAATGTTCATGGTTGATTACTATCAAGGGGCCGTCCAGTGCAACCCGCACACCCGAAGCGTCGCTGTTTTAAGAGCGATAAGTCGACCAAGAGCTGTACATGCGGGCCTGCTGGCCAGCGGTGAACTCCGTATAGCAAGCACTGAGATACAAGTTAGTGTCGATTCTGTTATGTCATCAAATTAGCGGTTGAGAGGCTTACTCGTCAGTGTAGTCCATGTAGTTGTGGATGGGGTCAACACCACCACCGGAGCAAGTGTCACGGCCGGTAGGGCAGCCGGAAGCAGCCGACGCCTCGGGCGGAGTATCGTCGACCATGTCGCCGGGGGCGGCGCAACCACCCTGGAAAGTGTGGTAGAGGTTCATCCAGTGGCCGATCTCGTGGGTGGCGGTGCCGCCAAGGTTGTAGGGGGTGGCAGAACCGCCGGGCACGGACTGGCCGAGGATGGTGCACCCGTCGAGGACGAAGTTAGTTGAGCCGGAGGCGTGGCTGGAGGTGGGGAAGTAGCAGTAGCCGAGGAGACCACCACCGAGGTTGCCGAGGAAATAGATGTTCAGGTCGGAGTAGGTACCCTTTCGGAGAGCCTTCTTCATGGCCTGCTCGTTGCCATCGGCGGCCCAGTTGGAGTTGACAGTCCAGTCGCTGCCGGCAAGGGTAAAGCTGATGCCGTGCGGACCATATGCGTCGTTCAAGACGGCGAGCTGGTCGTTCAGCATTTGTTGCTGCCGAAAATGTTAGCATTCGTCGTTGTTGCGCCTCAGAGCAGCCCCAGAGAAGGTATCATACCGTGAGGTAGCCGCCACCGAGAGAGGTGGATGAGGCAACAACGTGGAAGTAGGCGTTGACGGTGAACCCGGCGAGAGCGCGGTTCTCGCCCTTGGCCAGAGCGATACGCTCCTTCTCGAGCAAAGCACGGGACTCAGCTATCTGCTGGAGAGTAGGCTCGGGGGTACCGCAGAGTCTGGTGGTGTTGAACTGGGCGCTGGCCGTAGCCAGGAAGACCGAAGCGATCAGAGCTTTGAACTGCATATTGTCTATCTCTGCGGTAGACCGTCACGAGACTGTCTAGAATGAACCAAAAGAAATGGGCGAGGTGAACAAGACGGAAGTGCTGGATAATAGAAACCAGCTCAGGAGAGGATCAACCCTCTTCTTTATACTCAGCTCGACCTGTGTTCCTGAGCCCTCCTATGTCTTTTGCCCGGCTACAATATCAAGGCAACTCCCAGCTCCTGTCGTGGAGCCATGGTAGCATCAGGCCGGTCAGCGCGATGAATAGCAAAGGTGCAGCGACCTGCCTAATTCACACCCATCAGCTGCAACGTTCTCTACCATCGAAATTTGTGGCACGGCAACAGAACAGTCAAGAAGACCAATCAAGACCGGCGACATCTGACTAAGAGAACTTGTCAGATATCAAGTGTCCCTCCCAGATGGTCGATTCGGTCTCTTGGCGCGCTGTGGTGGTAAAGATAAGTGCTGGTTCCCAAGCAGCGTGAACGACGTAAGTACAAGAGCACAATTTCCGAATGACGACTGGGGTTCTGCTGGGGCCTTTCGATAGGTGGGTTAAAGAGACTACAAGTGAAAAAGGAAGTTGATAAGCCGAAGCCTGACCACTACTGGCAATCACTTCCCAAGGTGGGATGTTCCTCCACGATATTTCCATGCCGGGGTTCTGACTAGCTAGATACTAGAAGACTCAGAGTCCGCCTATAGCTTTCCGTATTGTCATGGCACAGAAATCTAGTTCTTTGATAGCGGCGGCATTCGCAAACGATCAGCGCATCACCTAAGCTGAACTATGTCAGCTGCAGCCGGCACCTTGTTTGTCTCTTCAGACGGCTGGGATCCAAGATCGGCGGGCTTCGGACTGGACCGGCAGTGCCCAACTGTGGCCAATCACCTCATAACCACCAGATTCCACACGAGGCACCGTCACCAGTTGCCCCTTACGTCCTCGACCCTAGCGAAAGAGGATGAGAGGGCCGTAAGTTGGTGCTTGGCTGGCCGTGGCTCAATACCAGGATCTCAAGCAGAGGCAAGTCAGATAAGATGGCAGGACAGAAACAAGGGCTTGGCGGCCTTGGCGAGAAGCTTATCGACTCTATGCTATACATAAAGGTGAACCGCTTGCCTTTTGGAGTTTAGCCAATCGCTTCCCCTGATTCTTGGCATGGCTCTCTCCGCATCGGCATCGCGTTTGCTGCCGTGACATGATTACGTGCAGTCATTGACTCGCTCACCTCTAGCGGCAACTTTCGACAGATTTGATTGACATTCAGGATTCCATGCCGACAATTCTTGACCTATCATCATACATCGGGTTCCAGGGTGCAGGGCTCTAGGCTAGCAACACCATTTTAGGGAGCACGGCGGCTTCGATGCGTGTGGCGCGTGTTACCCAACCCCCAAGAATACTTACCGTCGCAAACGCAAAACACGCAGGAGCGTTTTCTGTCAATATACGAGCTCTATGTAGACTGTCTCACATTCTTAGAATATGAGTGGCACCTCATGAACTCCTCCGATAGACTACCTACCTTCTATGTTATAATCACACGACAACTCGGACAATCCAGCCCTCCCCCTCTTCCCGCTTGTCTTGGGTGTTACATTTTCTTGCTGTACAATATTCCGTATCCCGATTCTTGGCGCCCAGACGACCCGTGGTTCTCCTGCAGAATTGCTACGACTCGACAGGAAGGTCTCCACGAGGCATATCCTGTTGTCACTTTGTCTTACTGACGTGGCTACCTGGATTGTTTCATTCGCAGGCGGATACTATCCCGCTATATTTGTATGACATATCAAAACGAAGCTACTGCATTGTTTGTCCTGCCTTGTTGAGTGTAGTAAGAGTTACGAGGATACGTGCCAATTTAGCATTCATTTCGCTCGAGAATGAATATCACTCAGGAATAAGAGGCGATATCTTTCATTGCGCAGTCCTTCGCGGCCATATGTCGCCCAATTGCGGGTATGACGTTACGCCGAAACTCGGCGTTGGGGGTACAGCGAGGACAATAATCGCCTGGTATGTTCGTCTCCCACAACCAGGTGCAGTGTAGCATTATTGATTCTCTAATGCCCCCAACCCACGGCCCACGGCATCTTCATGCGTAATCAGTAAGACCAAAGCAATAAGTTAGCGAGAAGTTTGTTGCGCCCGGTTTCATCCCTATCAGCTGATTAACATCAACCAGAGTCCCCGGCACTTCCTCAACTATTGTATATTGGTCAGCACGGAACATTACGACGTGCTTACGAGAACATTGAGAAAGCAAGGAGTCAAGGACCATACATATAGGACGTAACAATTTCCCCGCGCTACGAGCCACGGCAGCTCATGGACCAGATGGCTTCGTTTTCCAGGCAAATAAATCAACGGTCGAGTGCTACGATTGATGCATACTTCCCTTTACTTCCGAGATCCTGGAAGTATGGATTAAGATAACCTGCTCATGCGCATGATTAAGGATTCCGTTCGGTCAGATAGCTCAGCCGCGCGCGTATAATCCTCCTGGTTTATCCTCCGGTCACGGTCACTAAATTGGTAATCTGATCTCCAACCAACAACCTAGGTCTTTCCAAAGGAAGCTGCTACACAACTCGCAACCACATTTTGAAAAACGACGGCAGTCTCGTCTAAGTTCAAGATGTGCATTGTCAATCCTTTTGTTCGACGTTGTTGAAGGAGGCATTCTATGCAGAGCCTCATGTTCTAGACCAGCATCAATATAGAAAAGTATACGACGATCCCTACTCATGCGGAATATACGTCAGTGTTCTCATGCAGCCGTCCGTGCGTCCTTTATTCTGAACTAATCTAGAACGTGGGCCAAAATTGCGCGCAGTTCTGCGACTTGGGCCTCACAATCTGATCTATCGACTGTGAGTTCTTATATCTGTCCTAGCATGAAAAGCAACATCAGGGAATGATCCATCTCCCAGGTGCGACAAAGCGCGGATCTATCCAGGTCAGATCAATAAAGGCTCTTTTCATAACACTTTTCTGCTGCTTACGGCAGATCTACAATCCACGATAGTCTACGATAGTGATTCGGAATAGCATTGTAGATCAACCCTTTTATCTCGTAGATCACGGAGTGGGGCTGATTGATGATCGACGCTGCAATGCAAAACATAATAAAATCTCCGGGGGTTTATTCCCAAAGTATAAATAAAATTAGGTACAACCATTCGCTTTACTATCTCCAGCAAACTCGAATCGCTTTTGTTCGCATTTAAATAGCCTACCGACCACGCCGATTATTCAAGACGAGTGAGGTACGGAGGTGCCTTAAGACAATATGCAAAACTCAATAACCACCAATGCGCCTGTTTGTAGTGTAATGAGGAGGAATTCTTGGCTTCCAAGGCAAGGTCAACGACCGAAGCTTTTGCTGAGGACTTTGCGGAGGACCAACCCCGTTCATCCCACAGCCAGCCTGGACACACGAGGAAACGGTGTGAATATAGCGAATCTTGCCCGACTCAACTCTAAACAAGTGGCTGTCGGGCATCGTCGTGTCCGTGCCCTGCGACCTATCCAAGCCAGGGAACCCGAGAAATATATCGACGACACCCATCACCTCATCGACCACGTAACGACGATTCGTCACAACCAGCGTCGATGGAAGTCCGGCAGCTGTGCACGAATCCCCAGTCATATTGAGGGGTGCGGTGGAGGCGCCGCCCTCGAGGCGGGAGCACGGGATGCCAAAGGGGACCACGACGCTCTCATTCTTGAACCGGTCGAAGTAAGCATCGCCGGCAGCCTGGATCACCTCCCGCGAATCCCGGGAATCGGCTGGAATCGGGTCCCAGTTCTCGAGCGAGTCCCAGTATCTATACCCGGTGGCGTTGAAGGCCCAGTCCCCACGATCGGTAACAACTGACTCAATTTTTGAGATCTTATTGTCGGCGTTGAACTCCATGCGGGTGCCGATCACGTATTGATGAATATTGGTGGCCGCGATGATCTCAGTGAACGTAGCGCACTGAACCGTGTCAATAATCGATCGGTTGTGGTCCATCTGGATCGGTTCTGTCAAAACACTCCGGTCTAAGCTCATCTTCACTTCATTCTCCGTGTAGGTAAGATTAGACACTGCAATGGCAGCAAGGTCGCTGCTTGACCCTTTTGTCTGGGCAGTAAGATATTGGTCCGTAGCATTTTTGAGGAACTCTCGAGTGCACGCTGCCGAAACAGCTGCAGCGAATGACAAGACCTCTACTATGTTGCGGGAATGCATTCTGACTCCGCTGAAAGACAACAGTTAGATTTGAAGGTACGTTCCTACTAGGTTATGTCGGCCCTTTCAAGTATTTATAAAGCCTTTTAACTCCACAGGAGTATTGATTTCGGCATTATTACAGGCTATTCTCGTCCCCCAAATAAGCCGCCGGCTGAACCGTACCTGCTGTTAAATCGCAGTAAGTGATAGAGTCAGTCCCACGAAATCTTTACGTCACGGTTGGAGATAGAATTGCAACATTATCTATAATCCCTGTATATCTTGAGGCTAATCTAGGAGCAGCTCCGCAGGCCAGTGATGAGCTTAAATAATTTGATCCGCGAATACTGAGAAAATTGCTATCCAGTCTGCCGGAAATTGTAACCTAATATTATCTCCTTATGAATATGATGCATGCTAAGTCAGCTATTCTATTCCTGCAAGAAAGTTTATTAACACGGGCAGAACAGGCAATCCGAATGACGTGAGCCTACCGTATGATTGCAGTTCAGCTGCTCATGAATGTACGCCTAAATTGTCAGCCTGTATTAGCCAGAATTGTTTCTTTCCATACATTATTGACTACGAGAATGTTCCGTCGTATCACAGAACCTCACAGACCCTTACCTCAGCAGCCATAGCTTGTTATTGCATATACCACTACCCGGAAGGAAGTAACTTGCAATGTATATTCTGCTACTACAAATAGATTTTGTTCTCTGTGAAAATTAAGCGTCAATACTTAAAATATCACAGTCAGAAATGAGACCATCCCTTGCAGATCTTGGCTGTGTTAGGCTGTGTCACATGTCATCGGTCTACAGAGGGACTCTCTTAAACTTATTTTCTCTTGGCACTGGGGGGTACGGGAACGAGCCATCAAAACTACAGAGAGCATGATAATTGTCTTAACTTTCGTGTCTTAAAGGATGTTAGAGATCTAGGTGAATTAACACAGATGTCGACTTGGTTGAAATACTCTAAATATACTATACACTTTCTAACCCGCACCGCCTTGGCCCTAGTAGTGTCTTCTTGAGAATCCATGTATTGACCTCTGATGACGTGGAGTTGTAATACAGAACTTTCAACCAGTCGATACCAGGCCGCGTGGTTGTGTACCATACTTCTACCACGATTCAGTTCTTTAACTAACACCCACTCAAAAATCAACCAGGATTCGACTTTGTATCTGTATGAAACTGAATAAAAGCTTGTCTTACGGTGATAAGCAAGGGGTGCGTTTAGACTTTGGCATACCAACTCAAAACTCTCTCCCTTCGTTCGGCGGTTTCCCTTTCCGTCCGAGTACACTAAGTTGCTGGTACAGTCGCTCATTAATTTTGGCTCGGGTCTTCCCCCATAGAACCTTTATTTTGGGAGTTCTAGGCAGCTTTCTTTTCTCGTAGGCTTTGTGCCAGAGATATAGTCAGTACGACTGTAACTTGAGCTTTTAAGTACCAATATCCTCTAATCGTGCATTGGGCACCTAACTAATCACGAGAAAGCAATGGTAATACGCCCCATATGACCTTGTGGCCGGTGACGGCTCGGTGTTAAATGTATAAATGACCCGAGGGGGGCCAATATGTTGGATGAGGAAACAATATATTATTCAACAAGTATTTTTCTAGGCGCCTAGCCTATGGCTGCCAGTTTTGTAGTCACATTCTTAGTTGTTTTTTACGACTTATATCGTGGCTAGTACCGGCATGATAATTACACACTATTAATAGACCCGTGGCGTAGTTATAGGCAGCTAGACCCCCACGTCCTCGGAGCTCAGAATATGACTCATAAGAGGAATATATCGTTACATTAAGGCCATTTTCTTCTACTATTATTTATTCGTTTAAAGGAATATAGCACGCTTGCTAGGTTGATAATTATAGATAAGCGAAATATTTAGCCGCTTCTGAAATCCTGTTACAAGCATGATTGTGCAACAAAGAAGGACGTAAATAAGCCGATAAATTAAGTGTTACGAAATACTAGGAATAAAAAAGCCATTTATATATAACTAAGGGATAGTTATAATATTATTTTAAAATCCTTTATATAATAATAAAAGTTTATTACTTAGTATAAAGTCTTTAATAGTTTATTACACTTAAAAATAAAAAAAATTTACTACTTAAAACTAAGTGCTTTTAAAAAACTTTAAAAAACTTTATAATAAATTTTAAGCTTTATAAATTATTTATTATAGCTTTAAAATTATTAAAGTTTTAAAATCTTAAAACTTTAAAACTTTAAAGTTATAAAATCTTAAATTTTTAAATATTTAAGCTTTAAATTATTTATTTTAATTTTTAAACTATTTATTTTAAATTTTTTGTTTTTTAAATCTTAAGTTTTTTAAATATATAAAAAAAACAATAGCTTAAAATAAAAAACTAAAATTAAATATATAATAAAAAAATAAAATAAAAAAATAAAATAAAAAACTTTATATTATAAGTTTTAAAATAAAATTTTATTAATTAATATTTATAATAATTATTATTTATATAAATAATATTAACTTTATTTAAACAAGTGGTTAAACTATATATTAATAAATAAGCCGTAATTTTTAACAAAATAATAAAGTTAATAATAATAAAAGCATAAACTATACTATAAAACAATAATAATAAATTATAAACCGTAAACTATAACATTATAAACTATAAACTATAGCTTATAAATAAATAAAAGTACGCTTTAAAAAATAATAAAACATATAATAAAAAAACAAGTATACTTTAAAATTAATATATTTTTAAACAAGCTTTTAAGGTTTTATAGTTTAGCTATGTTATTAATCTTGTTAAAAAAAATAGCAGCCTTTAAGGAGATTTTAATAATTTTAAATAACTATAAGTTAATTAAACGTAAAATAGGTTTAATTTTTATTTATTTAAGCGTAATTTAATACAGCTATATTTAGTTATATTATACGTTAATAAAGCTTATTAAAAATAATGCGAGAACTATAATAAATAAACTATACTTTATTTAAATATAAATAATATTAACTAAAAAAAAAGTTTTTATTAAATATTAAAAAAAACTAGTAATATTTTTTATTATATTTTTTATTTACTACTTATAAAACTAAAAAATATTAATTATAATAAATTATTATTTATAAAACTTTATTTTAATTTTAAACTTTTTTTAAATTTAAACTATTAACTACTTAATATAATAAACTTAAATTTTATTAATATTAAGTTTTTTTTAAATAATATTTACTTAGTTATATTTAATTTATTTTTAATAAAAAATACTAATAAAAACTTCAACTTTTTAGCTATAATAGTTATAGCTTAATAGCTTAATAGCTTAGTAGCTTATAATAGGTTAACTGGTAGCTTTGTTTTATATTAGCTACTATATTTAATACATTTATTATTAGTTGCTACTAGCTGCCTGTTAGCTGCTTTATAGCTTATACTTTATATATATTATTTATTTAATATAAATATTTTATAGCTAGACTTTTTTTTTTTTTTTTTTAAAATTTTAATATAATATAATATATATTATTAAAGCTTTGTTTTTATTAATATATAAATATAATAATTTATAAATTATTTTTATGTTTTTAAAGTATTAAGATTATTTTTTAATATTTTTTAATATTTTTTATAATTATAATTAAATTAACTTATTATATAAAAACTATAATATAAAACCATGTTATATTATATATTAATAAAAAATAAGCTTAGCTTAAAGTTAAAGCTTATAAATTAATAAAAATATTTATAAATAATTTTATTAACTTAATAATTTAAAAAAATAAAATTTTTATAACTATAATAAAAAATTTTTTTTTTATTTTATAAAAATAAAATCTTTATTTAATAATAATATAATTATTATAAATAATAATAATAATATTTAATAAAATAACTTATTTTATTTTATTTATTAATTTTATAATTAAATTAAAAATTTTAATTTTTAAAAAAAAAAATATTATAAAAATATTTTTATTATATATAATATAATTAAAGCTTTAGTTTAAAACTATATAGTTATAGTTTTAAAAAATAATAACTTTATTTTTTTATTTAAAGCTATTATTAAGTTAAATAAAATAGTTTAATTTTATTATAATAAGTTTTTTTATTTTAACTTTTTATTTATTAAGTTTAAAGTTAAATTATTATTAATAATAGTTTATTATTAATAAACTATTAAAAGTTATATTTTTTTTAATTTTATTAATAT